>KV018474.1:160585-182714 GCA_001598015.1 Dorcoceras hygrometricum
TGTTCACAGTGTGGTAGTGAGCCACTCGCCATGACACAACACCCACTTACCGATGCATCAAACAACTCAACCTGATGTTGCCTCGCCCATGAACTGTGGTAGTTAACCACTCGGCGCATGGTGGCTACGATCCCAGCAGGGAGATGAGAGTGCGGTATTGCCGCTCGCCCTCACATCCTGGTAAGAAACAACAACAATACAACACGGGGTGTGATCACAGTGTGGTAGTGAGCCACTCGCCAGGACACTACCCCCACTTACCAGATGCATCAAACAACTCAACCTGATGTTGCCTCGCCCATGAACTGTGGTAGTTAACCACTCGGCGCATGGTGGCTACGATCCCAGCAGGGAGATGAGAGTGCGGTATTGCCGCTCGCCCTCACATCCTGGTAAGAAACAACAACAATACAACAAGGTACAAATACTACCAAAGCTGGAAAAACGAATACCATGCGTGTATGCAACATGCTGGACTACAAACATATACACCTATGCAACACAGTAATAACACAACAGCATACACAATCCTCAACAGGACACAACCAGTAGGCACGGACATTCCACATACCAGCAACTACAATCATCCAAGCCATAACCTCGCTGTAATATAAGCTCAAATCCGTACCTTATACTGAGCAACAATTAACACTGCGAGAAATCCCGAAGATTCTGGTAAAAGCCTGTTAAACACGCGGCATACACAACATAAATCTAACGGGTTGCAATTCAAGCTCACGGCTGGGAGTCACACTCAACCAGCTGCTCAATATACCTCAACAATAACACAGAAAGCTTAAAACTATGGCTAGGAACAAGGTCTCACCAAAAACCAGAACATAGTTCTACCCGGTCGACGCAACACTCGAACAGCAGCAACTTCGCGTTCCTCAACTAGCCAATTACAGCTTCTAAAACTGGTACGAAATGGAAGAGCTTCTCGAGAGGAGTCCAACGCTACCTCGCACGAGCAAAACAACCACCGGAAACGACGGGAACTCGCCGGAAAAGCTCACGGCTGAACAGTGCTCTAGGGTTCGAAGGATAAGGAACGAAAGGCTGGAAATTTCTAAGTATGGGAAATGATATCACAAATTCGAAGACCAAGTCTTCCTTAAATAATTCCCACAACTGCTGAAATCTACACAATCAATTGTCCACCGACAAAATCAGTAGGAACACTACAAACAGCAGACGCAAGGAACCAACTGCTGATTCTCAATACGCTAAAACACTCGCAAAAAAAACCAACGGCTGGTTCTCAAAACGGCGTCGCGCCAACTTACCCAAACGACGTCGCACAGGATACTATACCAGCAGCTGGGTATCCAGTCGCAAGAACAAAACAATGCAATCGCTTCTCTCTGCTGGTTCCAGTCGCAACCTCAAAACGCAGCGTTGCAACTAACTCAAACGACGTCTCTCCACTGACGTAATCCAGTCGCTAGCTCTCGCGAAATACCAGCAGCAATCAACAGCGGAGAAACTCACTCGCAGCTGGACTCCCAGTCGCAACAACGAAACGAAGATGCTTCCTCTTAGAGCTACAGGAAAGTTGACCCACGTTGACATCTGCTTCTGCTGAACAACCAGCAGACACACACACACAAATCCACCAGCTGGTACCAGACGCAACATCCAAACGACGTCGCGACAACTAAACTAAACGCAGTCGTTTTAGCCCTCAACGCAAATACACTAATGCACCTGCTGATCACAACATGCGCAACCAGACTTCACGCAAACGACGGCGTTTCAGGAATCTCGCGCTGAAACACGCTTCTGTTGGATTCATCACCTACCAGCTGCTAGCCCACAAAACCAGCTGATACTCGAAAATATCAAAAACACGAAAACTTCCAGAATTGCTCCAAATGCTATTTCAGACCCGAAAATGCCAACCAAACTCTCGAACAAAGATTCGACCAGCAGAAAACTCCCAAAAACCGATACAATCAACCAACAAATCTTAATACAAATCCAGGTCTCACAAAAAATCAGCTTTTACTTGCCTTTAACAAAACTTGCAACGGTAGCTAGTTCCTGCTGGATCTTCTCCCTGAGCAATCACACGAGCTTTTATGGAATTTATTTCGAAGAACACTAGAGAATTTCCTTGCAAATGATAAAGGTCTTGCTTTGAAAACATGTTTAAATATGGAAGAGATTAGTGGCAAGCTACTTGTGAAATCAAGCATGACACACTTAGGAAATTTGGTAAAATTCCCTTCCTCTTATTTTTATTTGTAAAACACCAAACCTTTTTCAAAAGAAATCATTTGTCCTCCTAAAGAAATGTTTTCAATCATTTTAAAACCTGCTCGTGCACTACCCTTGGAATCACCTGCTGAACCAGTCGCGCCACATCTTATCTTCTGAAATTAAAAGATCAGCGATACATAAACATTTCATAATACCCATTATAAAATAAACAATGCATAATGTGGTCCTAAGGATTTTGGGGCGTTACAACTCTACCCTGAAATTTCGTCCTCGAAATTTACGTACCAAATAGGTAAGGGTAAAGACTAAGCATATCAGCTTCTGTTTCCCACGTTGCTTCTCGCTCCGACTGATTAGTCCATTGTACCTTAACCATAGGAATGCTATGATTTCTTAATCTTCTAATTTATCGGAGGAGAATTCTTTCTGGTTTTTCTTCATAACTTAAATCTGGTGTCAACTGGATCGGTTCATGACTTAATACATGTGAGGAGTTAGGAACATATTTCCTTAAAGCTGATATTTGAAAAACATTATGTACAGCTGCCAACTGGGGAGGCAGCGCTAAACGATAGGCTAATGTTCCTATCTTCTCCAAAATCTCATATGGTCCAATATATCTTGGACTCAGTTTCCCCTTCTTCCCAAAACGCATTACTCCTTTCATTGGAGCTATTCTTAGAAACACATGATCACCTGTTTCAAAATTCAGTTCTCTTTTTCGATTGTCTGCATAACTTTTCTGTCGACTTTGAGCAGCTTTCATTCTTTCCTTTATTTTCCTAACAGCTGCTGCTGTTTGCTCCACAATTTCTGGTCCTAAGCCAGCTCTTTCACCAACTTCATCCCAATGAAGTGGTGTTCTACACTTTCGGCCGTAGAGTGCTTCATATGGAGCCATTTGAATCGAAGCTTGGAAACTGTTATTGTAGGCAAACTCTACCAGTGGCAATTTCACATCCCAACCTTCTGAAAAATCCACAATGCATGCCCTGAGCAAATCTTCTAAAATCTGGATCACCCTTTCTGATTGTCCATCGGTCTGGGGGTGAAACGCAGTACTGAATGTCAATTTTGTACCCATAGCTTTATGCAAACTCTTCCAAAAAGCTGATGTAAACTTAGGATCTCTGTCTGATACAATAGAAACTGGAACTCCATGTAGCCTCACTATTTCCTTAACATACAATTCTGCATATCTACTCACCTCGTAGGTTGTTTTAACTGGTAAGAAGTGATCAGACTTAGTGAGTCTATCTATTATAACCCAGATGGAGTTATATCCTTGAACTGTTCTTGGTAATCCAGTTACAAAATCCATCGCTATACTATTCCACTTCCATTCTGGAATGGGCAATGGCTTCAATAATCCAGCTGGTCGCTGATGTTCAGCCTTCACCAGCTGACACGTCAAACATTCAGCTACAAACTTGGCAACATCTCTCTTCATTCACAATTCTGCATATCTACTCACTCGTAGGTTGTTTTAACTGGTAAGAAGTGATCAGACTTAGTGAGTCTATCTATTATAACCCAGATGGAGTTATATCCTTGAACTGTTCTTGGTAATCCAGTTACAAAATCCATCGCTATACTATTCCACTTCCATTCTGGAATGGGCAATGGCTTCAATAATCCAGCTGGTCGCTGATGTTCAGCCTTCACCAGCTGACACGTCAAACATTCAGCTACAAACTTGGCAACATCTCTCTTCATTCCTGGCCACCAATACAACTGCTGGAGGCCCTTGTACATTTTCGTACTTCCTGGATGTACTGAATATGGAGCTGTATGAGCTTCTTTCAAAAGATCAGCTCTTATATCATCTACTTGAGGTACCCAGATCCTGTCCAAATACCTAACAATTCCATCCTCTGAAAAATAGAGACTACTGCCTCTTTCTCTATCTTGCTTAACCCATTTCTTCAATTGTTCATCTTGCAGCTGACCTTCTCGAATTTGGTTTAACAAATTTGATCTTACTGAGAGGTTTGCTAAGATCACGTTATTACTGCTGCTGCTGGACACTATTTCAAGTCCAAACCTTTCAATTTCAGTTGCCAATGGCTTTTGAACAACCAGCTGCGACAATCCCACCGATTTTCTACTCAATGCATCAGCTACCACGTTTGATTTCCCTGGGTGATAGCTGATAGTACAATCATAATCCTTAACCAGCTCCAACCATCGCCTCTGCCTCATATTTAATTCTTTCTGGGTGAAGAAGTATTTCAAACGTTTATGATCCGTGAATATCTCACACTTCTCCCCATAGAGATAATGTCTCCATATCTTAAGGGCAAAAACAACAGCTGCTAGTTCTAAATCATGCGTTGGGTAATTCTTCTCGTGATCCTTCAGCTGTCTAGATGCATATGAAATGACTTTATGCTCCTGCATCAACACAGCTCCTAGTCCCAACTTTGATGCGTCAGTGTAAATCACAAATTTTCCTTCATCAGTCGGCATAGTTAAAACTGGTGCTTCTAATGCTTGCTTTAACTTGTCAAAACTGTTTTGACATTCAACTGTCCAGTTATACTTCACCTGTTTCCTTGTTAACGTAGTCAAAGGAACAGCAATCTTAGAGAATCCTTGGATAAATCGACTATAATATCCAGCTAAACCCAAAAAACTCCTTATCTCCGCAACATTCTTTGGTACTGGCCAGTCTTTAACAGCTTCTACTTTAGCTGGGTCTACTTCTATTCCATCCTTAGAAATAATATGGCCTAAGAATGATACCTTCTCCATCCAGAAGTCACATTCACTAAATTTAGCAAACAGTTTCTTATCTTTCAAAATCTGGAGAACGATTCTTAAATGTTGAGCATGCTCTCTTTTGGTCTTAGAATACACTAAGATATCATCAATGAAAACCACTACAAACTGGTCTAAGTATGGTTGAAAGACCCTAGTCATTAAATCCATAAAAGATGATGGAGCATTCGTAAGCCCAAAGGACATAACTAAGAACTCATAGTGGCCATATCTAGTTCTAAAGGCTATTTTGTAAACATCAGATGCCTTAATTTTCAGTTGGTGATATCCAGACCTCAAGTAGATCTTAGAGAAAACTACTGACCCTTTCAACTGGTCAAACAGATCTTCTATCCTAGGTAATGGATACTTATTTTTAATCGTCAATTTATTCAACTCTCGGTAGTCTATACATAACCTCATACTTCCATCCTTTTTCTTAACAAATAAAACAGGAGCTCCCCAAGGGGAAGTACTTGGTCTAATAAACCCCTTCTCTAACAAATCTTGTATATGTTCTTTTAATTCCTTCATTTCTGATGGAGCTAATCGATATGGTGTCTAGATACTGGAGCAGCTCCTGGAACCAAATCAATTGAAAATTCCAGCTCTCTATCTGGTGGTAGTCCCTGGATGTCTTCCGGAAAAACTTCAGGGAATTCATTTGCTACTTCTACGGCTGACAGCTGAGGTCTATCAGTCGCTACTAAGGATGATATAGCTCGGGGAACTCTATCAACATGCTTGGCTAAAAACTGGAATGACTTTCCCACAAGTGGGTTAACAACTACTGTTCGTAGTTTGAAATCAATTAATACCCCATACTTAGTTAGCCAATCTATTCCAAAAATCAAATCAAACTCTGGCATCAGCAATACAATCAAATCAGCCGTAATCTTGTGTCCTTGAAGTTTAAGCTCTAAACTCCTAATCAACTCATGAGACACCAGTTGTTCTCCTGAAGGTACTGATACACAGTAACCTACCAATACTTGCTCTGGCTGGATATGCAGTTTCTTAACAAACTCAGCAGCAATAAATGAATGTGTAGCTCCTGAATCTATTAAAGTCAGAGAAGGAAACCCAGCTATCAAAATTTCACCTGTAACTACTGTCGAGTCTGGATTGGCTTGATCAGCAGTCATTACATAGGCTCTACTGGTTACCAGCTGCTTGGATTTTGGACAATTCTTCATCATATGTCCTGGCATCCCACATTTATAGCAGACATTTTGTCCAAGTCTGCACTGTCCAGGATGAGATTTCTGGCACTTAGGACACACTGGCCTATTATTACCAGCGGGAACAGAACTTATAGGTTGGATCAGCAGAGGTTTTTGTTCTTGAGGCCTTTGCTGGCTCTTGTTCTGTTTCTTGAATGGCCTCTGATCCTTCTGCTGAAAGGCTTGTCTCTTCTGTTGCCTTTCCTCATCAAGATCCTTCTAATCCCTTTCAATTTGCAGGGCTCTATCCACTGCTTCTCTGTAATTCCTTGGCACGGATAGCCTAATATTCATTTTGAACATAGGCTTCAATCCTTCGATGAAATGATTCAATTCTCTTCTGGGTCTCTCCCAATCAATGGCACAAAGTAGCACCCTCTTTCAAATACGCGTGCATATTCTTGCACAGTTAAACTTCCTTGTTTAAGAGTCAAGAAATCTCTCTTCAGTTCAGACCTTTTACCAGCTGGGAAGTATTGTTCAAAGAATACTTGCTTGAAATCTGCCCAAGTTAGGTTCAGCAGATCCACAGACAATTTGGCTCCTTCCCATCAAATCATCGCATCTTCCCTTAACATATAGATAGCTCACCTGGGCCTATCTAAATCAGGCGTCTGGAGGTACTCAAAAATAACCTCCATGGATTTGATCCAGCTCTCAGCGATTAGTGGATCAGTAGTACCACTAAATTCCTTAGGCTTCTGTCGTCTGAACTTTTCCTGGCGATCATCATTACTTGGTCCCCTACTGCTGGAAGATTGTCCATTGCCTCTGTTATTTTGCTCTACCAGCATTCGCAACAATTGAGTGATATTAGTATTATTATCACTATCGGTTTCTTCTAAAGGAATACTTCTTCTGCCTCGTCCTCTTCCTGACATCTTATATTCTATAGCCCGTAATCCACCACATACATTTATCAGAACATGCTAAAATAAAAGACAATGCTCTAAAAATAAAACTCACAACTTAGAGGAACAGACGATGAACTTTGATCCAGCTGATGGTGCATGTGTTTATCTCAGGAACGTCGCTCTGATACCATGTTGTGATGCCGAACCCAATGGGGCCACGAGATTTGGGTAAATAAAAATTTCGAAACAAAAGAAGGGCTAAAAAATAATTTGTTATAAGTTGTATCTCTTATAACTTTAAAAGGAATAGTAACTCAAGACAAAACTAACAAACACTTAATTTTGCGCGCCAACTGCTGAAACTTGTTTGCGGAAAAACAAAGTCTAATATATAACTTTGCAATTGCGATTACAACATCCGAATTTCTACATGAATAAACAGCTGTTGTAATTGTTCAATACACAATTATCAATACAGTACTTCTAAGATACAAAACAACGACTGCTACGACACGGAATACGTTGGCCATTGATAAACACACATCACCCAGCAGCTGATTCATATTTCACCAGCTGTTCGCTCCTCAGCTGTTCACTCCTCAGCTGTTCGCTCCTCAGCTGTCGCACCTGCACCATTTTAAAAGCTAGTGAGCCTAGGGGCTCAGCAAGTAAAACCTGAATAATAATAAGTTCAAATACGCAGATGGACTTCTGATCATTCATAAGATAAAGGAACATCAATACGTAAACATTTCTTAAACATTCGTAAATTTAGAGACAGGGGAATATAACCCAGATCTCAACATCAACATTATTTTCCTTAGATTTATGGCTCAGAAGCTCTCCTTAGGTCCGTTTTGCACCTGATCAAGTGACTACTGATATCAGCCTTAGCCATTGGCTTCTTTACATTGGGGCAACCGACATCTAGACGGCTGCTCACCCTTCTCGTTGACCGTCTGTTATCTTTGACATAAATCTTAAAATAAAATTTTGTTCTTTTAACATCTTTCGTAAGTCTTCTTTCTCAAAATCCTCGGGTTCCATCATTTTAAAACTTTTGCTTCCGCTTTAAAATTTTACTGAGTATCGGGTTCAGATTTTGGAATTAACATGAGACCAGTTGCAAGAGGAACCAGTCGAAATGAATAAAACCAGCTGCAAGGATAAAACCAGCTGCAGGACTTTTTAAACATATTAACTGAAACGACGTCGTTAGCGTGTCAACCAGTCGTAAGAAAAGTGTTAAACGACTAGTCGCAAGAAAACGCTAACATATGTAAAACCAGACGCAAGGATTTTTACTAAAAGAAACCAGACGCAAGGTACGTTTTAAATGAAACGGCGTCGTTAACATATCGACCAGCCGCAGGAAAAATATTAACAACCAGTCGCAATGAACAGTATCAGTCGCAAGACTAATACCAACTGGAATGAACAGTAGAAACCAGACACAAGGAATAACCAATCGCAATGAACAGTACTTTGGAAACAAATATTGCAACTGCTGAAATTTTGACAATAAGAAAAAAAAATGCATCTGCTGATAAATAGTGCATCTACTGGATTTTAATAACAAACATGCACCTGCTGGTGAACAGTGCATCTGCTGAATTAACGAAAACAACGCAGCTGCTGGATTTTTACAAGGAAATGCAACTGCTAGAATAAAACTGAGTATATGTAACATCAGAACAACAACTATGCTATCAGCCGTTGCCTATCAAACCATACTTCATAATAATTCGACTAGCAACTACCGCTTACACCGTTATCAAATTCCGATATTACAACTACTAAATTGAAGAACATTCATAAACATTCTGGGAATAGACTCGAATTCTCAGCACTTTAAAACGTCATAAACTTTCTAGAAAACATTTTGGAAGCATCATAAACATCAAAACATCATTTTCGAACCCATCTTCTTCCCTTTGAACATGTATAAATCATTTTAAACATGAACACTAAAAATAACATAACATATAGGCAAGGAGACTCAAGAACATCAATATATGCTTTAAATGATGAGTCAAAAATCAGCTTTTACTTGCCTTTAACAAAACTTGCAACGGTAGCTAGTTCCTGCTGGATCTTCTCCCTGAGCAATCACACGAGATTTTCTGGAATTTATTTCGAAGAACACTAGAGAATTTCCTTGCAAATGATAAAGGTCTTGCTTTGAAAACATGTTTAAATATGGAAGGGATTAGTGGCAAGTTACTTGTGAAATCAAGCATGACACACTTAGGAAATTTGGTAAAATGCCCTTCCTCTTATTTTTATTTGTAAAACACCAAACCTTTTTCAAAAGAAATCATTTGTCCTCCTAAAGAAATGTTTTCAATCATTTTAAAACCTGCTCGTGCACTACCCTTGGAATCACCTGCTGAACCAGCCACGCCACATCTTATCTTCTGAAATTAAAAGATCAGCGATACATAAACATTTCATAATACCCATTATAAAATAAACAATGCATAATGTGGTTCTAAGGATTTTGGGGCGTTACACGGGGAATGCCCTGTGCTTTAGTTTTAATTCAGCTGTAGTGTTGCCAGCTGTCGTATTGTTGCTAGTATTTGTATTGCTGTACTGTTGTATTTCGAAATGTAAACTGGGATTATTTTAAGTATTGTGTTATTTTAAATTATCTACCAAGCGAAAAATTTTAGCCACTTTTTATTGCTTCCGCTATGTTTTGCGTGGTCTATCTCTGAGTTGTGGATGAGGCCTGACACTAACTCTGTTAGGAACTAAATTATTTTGAGCTTCCAATGTAAAGTGGTTAGAGATATATAGACATCTCTTTACAAGCATAGTTTTGTCATTACCAAAAAGAGGGAAATTGTTAGGATAATTCAAAAGTTTTGATGATGAAAACTTGACGAAAAATGAAATTCGTAAAGAAGATTAATCGAACCAAAGTAACAAGATCTGGACAAGACTTACTACGTTGAATGAAGAAACCAGATCAGAGCAGAGTCAAGATGGTCAAGGAAAGACCAGCTCAGCGCTTTTGGTCAAACTAGTCAAACCAGCTCAGGATATTAAAACCATCTGAAGGGTAAGACAATACAGGTACCAGCTCAATATTCAGAATGAGAAAGCCAGCTTGGTATAGGACAACTCAGACCAGCTAAGTCAGAGACAACTTAGCAATTCAAATTTTGGATTTTCTGAAATCTGGTACGTCCTGATAAATGACATTTGACATCTCTGAACTATCAGGTAGTCGTCGAAACTACTTTGAGCAAAAACCAGACACTCAGAGATACAGTACAAACTGAAGACGACGCAGAGTTGCTAAAAAGGGCAATACATTTAATGAAGTTGTACTTCCATCGTACAAGAATTTAAAGCGTTGTTGGAAATTCAATTTGGATGCATTCATCGTGTCTATTGGTAACATTTATTACCGTTGCATCCAAATAGTATATATAGTAGAGTAAAGCAGCTGTGAAGGAGATACGACATACAATGAGACTATTGAACATAATAGATAACCAGGTCTTCACAGAAGCAGAGTTCATCTTGAACCAGCTTACTTAAGTGACACACACACAGATTGTTTTCTTTATTCTTCTGTATCACAAACTCTTCTATTCACACAATCTGTAGTATTGAACGATCATGTAAAGAACAAACAGAGAGTGTCAAAGTGCTAGTGTAGTACAACCAGCTTAGATCTGTGATTGGTGTATTATGAACCAGATCGCGGGTCTGTGTTTCGTTGGTGTTTGCTAGGAATTCTCGTGGCTGCTGGTTGCGGGAGTGGGTTTGTAGAAACGATTGTATAAATCAAAGCCTTCTAGTGTAAACATTCCCATCGAGGAAGAAGGGGAGACGTAGGAGATTTTGCTCCGAACTTCCAGAAACAAATTTCTTGTCTCTACAACTTTCACATTCACGCAATTGATTAAATTGTTCAGCTGATTGAATCGTGTTCATTCCGCATAAAAAATCATTTTATTACACGAGACAACAGTAGACACTGAGAACCTTCCTAGCTGGTAATTCGACTGGAAGTTGGCTTCAAAGCTGTAAAATCTTTCGAAACAATTTTCAAAGAAAAATCAGCAAAGGAGTTCATTCACCCCCCTCTGAACTCCCGAGCTTGCTTTCGATCCTAACATCATTTGATATCCATGCATGTATCACGATTTTAACATGTACTTGATTCATTTCTTGTGATGCTTCGGTCATGGGCGTTTCATAGGACTGAGGGTTGGTCGTGTCGGGATTCATGGTCGGGTTTGGTTGGTCCTGATAGTTATCCCATCTAGTTAGGATCACGTGGGTCCAAACGGGGAACGATTTGGTCAATGAATGAATTATTTACGAATTTTATGATCAGCACGTGTCCTGACTTGTCGTCTTTGCGTGACAGTAGATTTGTTGGGGTCGGGTAAGTCTCTCTATGCAGTTTGTGTGGTCAAAGTTGATTTCATGAGATATCTCATTGAGTAGGATCACGCAGGTCCAAACAAGGAGCGATTTGGTCAAGGGACGAATTAGTTATGAGTTTTATATCAACACGTGTCCTAGTTGCATTCTGCACGCGGGCAGTGGGTTTGCAGATGTTATGTTGATCGTGTTGGGCATCTTGGTCAGTTATGGTGGGTTCCAGGAGCTAGCCCATCGCGGTAGGGTCACATAGATCTAGACGGGGAGCAATTTGTTTAGGGAATGGATTTGTAATGAATTTTACGGTTTAGCCGCTCAAACTGCATTCGTCGGGGCAGAAAATGTAAAGTCGGGTTTTTGAGGCCTATGGGTAGCCTAATGTCATGAAATGTTTAAAGTGATGATTGTAAGTTTATTTTTGATGTTTTAGCAAATTTTAATGTCTGATTTCTAAGTCATGGGACCAAGTACTTTTAACAATTTTGAAACGTAAATTTTTAGTTTAATGGGTCAAGTCGAGTTTTGGGTTAAGTTGTAGGTTAAGATCAAGTCCAGGATTTTGGGCTTAGTATTAGCGGGCCATCCTATTGAACCAGTCCTTGACCGATGGAGAAAATTTAGAAGCCCATAAATATATATTTAATTATATATGTAGTATTTTACGTATATGATTATGCATTTGTTTAAAGAAAATTAAATATATATTTAGGGGTTAAGCCTTTTAAATTGCATGTTTTATGACGTACACGCATCATGAAATCTTTATGAAATGTTAAGGCATGAAAGAAAAGAAAATGCTTTTGAGGGATTGAAGTGGTTCGTGGCAGTAATGATGAGTGGAATCGGGATGCCGGGCCCGATGAACCTCTGTGTTATAATGAGCCTATTGATCCATGTGTTCACGGCATGATGAAGTGATAACATAGAGGTGTGAGGGATCCCAAGGTAAGGTCGGGTGAACCACATCGCCACGTACGTTGGTTTTTATGATTGATCAGTCGTTAATATAATGACCCACACATCATGGATACGACTCACACGTCTTTTATGTTATGTTCATGTCTCATTACGTTATGATATATGAATATGTACTTTTACGACTAGCTTTTGAGCCATGATTTACGATCATTCATGCATGCATGTTTTTAAGTTATTTTAAGATAATTATGTGCTTTCATGTGGTTTTATTATACGTACATTGTTATTATCAGATAGAGCGTACTGGGACTTAAGGCTCACTAGGTTTAAATGTTGCAGGAGATCTTGCTATGGATTTTATCCCGACTGGTGGTGAGGACCTCTGATCGTCCGCTGCAGCTATCGCCCCGTGACCACTCAGATGCTTTCATTTCGTTTTATTAGACATGTTCAGATTTCCGTAACAATTTATTTACTCTGATTTTAAGACAGAATAAATGATGTGATTTTTGAGATTTTATTTATTTAGGTTTTAAAGTGATGTTGAGAAAAGATTTTAATGGTTGAATTATAATTTTAAAGAATGTTTATTCCGCATTTTATTTCCAAAAAAAAATTTAGAGTTTCCGTTCGTCTCAATTGGTATCAGAGCAGTGGTTCTGTGGGGTACTAGCATGCTGCGTGGAGCTCAGAAGTCGCACTGTCAGTCTGTAAGTTTTAAGATTTTTATGATTCATATTTTCCCACGATGCATGTTTTATTACTGCATTATTTTTACCTTAGAATTTTAAGAATTAGATTCCTAGTCATGCACTTGGATTTACGTGAAGGGTTTTGTGGGCAGTATGCCTCCCAGACGTGCTAGAGATCAGTAGAATGATGATGCACCTCCTCCTCCCCCACCTCCACAGATGACGCCGTATGAGAGGGCTAGCATCGACATGCTAGCTGGGATCACGAAGATGATAGAGAGGCATTTGATGTGTTCTGAATTGCATGTTGATGTTGGCGACAATGGCGGATCCGGATCCCGTTTCCCGGGGGCGCAGCGGAAATCAAAAATTGCCCCGAGAAACGTTCAATACATTCAAATATAATTCTATAAACATTCATAGGGTGTTCATAGAATCGGTACCTTGCTGACGTCTAGGCGCCTGGCTCCGACCAGTTTCACGAGGAAACCGGCACTTCAAACGGTAGGCGGCGGTATATCGTCAATCAGGTCCACGACCGGAATCAAGACACCTTCGTCAGCCTGCACTAGAAGGACTGACGAATTCAGCATGGATGGAAACTCCTCAGCGCGGTGGCCGGAACCAGTCCGGCGAAGAGGCGGCGGCGCGTGGGTTGGCCGAGAGGAGAGGTGGGCGACCGTGTGTGTGTGGAGGCTAGGTATGTTGTGTTCTCTTGTTTGTAGTGTAGCCCTAGGTCTAACATAAGTAGACCAATGATGGGCTTGAACCGGCCCATTGGACCTGGGGCGGGCCCAGTCCAATATATGAACATTCGGTTCATTTAAATCACTACGGTTTCATCATAACTCCGATCGACGATCAGATCGGACCGATCGACTCAGTTTCCAAAACTGAACGTTATGATGTGAAAAACAATTTTTCAGATACCTAGTCCAAAATGACAGTTTTGCCCCTCAACTTTGGGAAATCGCAATTTGACCCCTGTTGCCTTTTAGGAAGTCGCACACCCTAAAATCCTCCTCATATGCTCAACAGATTGAGCTCAGTTTCTGTGCGAGAGTCATGAATCCAGTACTTGTGTGACCCTCAATGGTTCAGGGATACAGCTAGCCGTGGGCCCACAACCATTGTGACTCCAAAATCACAATTTCGGACTTGCCCATCGGATCATGGTAAAGCGCCTAGAAACATCGCCCCATGATCCCCTAGGTATCACTGATAGTGCCTGCAAGAACCAGTTGGTCGTGGTTAGCGTACAGTACAGTCCTTTCAACACATATATCCCGATCAGATCAACGACCATTGGTAAATCGAGAGTCGCTAGAGATCCGATATCTATGCATACATCTTGAAGATCGAATAGTGACATCGCGAGTGTAACTAGGTAAACCCATTTACCTAAAACACATCCAGTACTCCGGCCAGAGATTTATACACTATTATCCCCTCAGATAGCATAGGATATCCACGCGTTAGAGCGAGCGGTGAATCCTCGACAACGAAGCATCGACTCCTACATGCATCGGGACCTCACCCAAACCCGCCACCTAATGACCCCAAGTGAGTCGGCAAACGGGTCAAAGTGAGGCGCATATCATGTAGAGTCTCAATGACGTTTCGAGTAGTGAGGACTAATCAGTACAATCAAGACCTCGGACTTGTCCACTCGACAAATGGTAACCACTTGGAAAGTCCGAACGAGGGTAGTTCGATAGATCACCAGGTCACTATCCATCTGCATGCTCAGAACATCACAATGTTCCCTACCAATGAAACATGGTACTTCACATCGCAGATGCTAGTCTCAAGCTCGGGCGACCTTATCCTCATTTTGACGGCCCAATCGACTAGGAACGAATTCAGAATACACAGTGACTATTAGATGTGTTTCATGATAGCCATCATATCCACTATCACATCTAACATACACTATGGTGCATTCTAGGTCTTTATCCAACACAATTGTTAACATTATATAACATAATGAAAATAAAGAATGCCATAAAGAAATGCGAATATCATATATAAAGATTGTCATATACAAGAGTCTATAAAACCCACACGCCACAAGTTGGCTAGTTGGGCATGTACTCTAACAATCTCCCACTTGCCCTATAGCCAACTACTCATCAGCGCAGTCCCATTGTTTCGTGATATTTTTCAAACAACGGTCCTGGCAAGGGCTTCGTAAGTGGATCAGCAATGTTGTCCGCAAAGGCGACTCTCTCAACTGCTATGTCACCTCTAGCCACAATATCCCGGATTATGTGGTATTTCCTCACTATATGTTTGGATCTTTGGTGAGACCTGGGCTCCTTTGCTTGCGCAACGGTACCCGTGTTGTCGTAGTACACCGGGACTGGACCAACTCTATCAGGAATGACGCCCAACTCTTGGACGAAATTCCTTATCCAAACCGCCTCCTTAGCAGCAGCTGATGCTGTGATGTATTCAGCCTCAGTGGTTGAATCCGCAATGGTGTCTTGCTTTGAACTCTTCCAAGATACAGCACCACCATTGAGCATGAATACAAATCCAGAGGTAGACTTCGAATCATCCACGTCACATTGGAAGCTAGAATCAGTGTAGCCTTTCAATTTCAGTTCACCACCCCCATAGACCATGAAAATATTCTTAGTCCTTCGTAAGTACTTAAGAATATCTTTCACAGCCTTCCAATGCATTTGGCCGGGGTTGGCCTGGTAGCGGCTCGTGACACTCAGAGCATATGCGACATCCGGTCTAGTTGAGATCATGCCATACATAATACTACATATCACCGAGGCATATGGCACACGTGCCATACTCTCTATCTCCTCATCAGTCTTCGGACACATAGACATAGATAGAGTGACCCCGTGGCACATAGGTAGGTGTCCTCTCTTGGACTCTTCCATAGAGAACCTCTTAAGTATGGTATCGATGTAGGTGTCTTGGGTGAGTCCGAGCATCCGTTTCGATCTATCCCGATAGATCTGTATTCCAAGAATATAGGATGCTTCACCCATGTCCTTCATCGAGAATCTACTAGACAGCCATATTTTAGTTGACTGCAGCATTCCTACATCATTCCCAATGAGCAGAATGTCATCAACATAAAGTACGAGGAATGTCACAGCGCTTTTAACTACCTTCTTATATACACATGGCTCCTCGGGATTCTTGATGAAACCAAATTCCTTAATTTTTTCATCGAATCTCAGGTTCCAACTCCTCGATGCTTGTTTGAGACCGTAGATCGATCTCTGAAGTTTGCATACCTTATGCTCACTTTCTACAGATGCGAAACCCTCAGGCTGCGTCATAAAGATCTCTTCCTTAATGTTTCCACTAAGGAACGCAGTTTTCACATCCATTTGTCATATCTCATAGTCGTACCATGCGGCTATGGCTAGTAAGATTCTAATCGACTTGAACATTGCGACTGGTGAAAAGGTTTCATCATAGTCAACGCCTTGCCTTTGAGTGTAACCTTTCACGACCAGTCGTGCCTTGTAGGTCAATACCTTACCATCAGGCCCACGTTTTCTCTGTATATCCATTTTACATCCAATGTAAAAATTCCTTCGGGAGGATTAACAAGAGTCCAAACTTGGTTCGCATGCATTGAGTCAAACTCAGACTGCATTGCTTAAAGCCACAAATTAGAATCAGCATCGAAATTGCCTCCTTGTCAGTTGGTTCTCGAACCTCTTCGAGTTCTACTGTTTTTCCCTTTCTATCAAGTAGAAATTCCCTTTCCATAAAGGTGTCATTTCTAGAAACAAACACTTTTGTTTCACTTGGATAGTAGAAGTAGTATCCAATGGAATTCTTTGGATACCCAACGAAGTAACATAAGATGGATCTCGTATCCAGCTTATCTCCCACTGTCTGCTTCACGTAAGCAGGACATCCCCAAATCCTCATGTATGAGTATTTGGGTGGTTTGCCCATCCATATCTCACATGGAGTCTTATCAACTGCCTTGGTGTGGACGTTGTTCAACAACATTACCGCCGTTTCGAGCGCATAGCCCCAAAACGAGGTAGGAAGCTCAGTGAAGCTCATCATTGATCGAACCATGTCCATCAAAGTTCGATTACGACGCTCCGCTACACCATTGAGCTGTGGTGTGGCCGGAGGGGTCCACTATGCGAGAATCCCATTCTGTTTCAGATAGTCTTGAAATTCAGCACTCAAGTATTCACCACCTTGATCGGATCGAAGTGCTTTAATACTTTTTCCCAACTGATTTTCTACTTCAGCCTTGAATTCTTTGAACCTTTCAAAGGATTCAGACTTGTGCTTCATTAAGTACAAGTTCCCATACCTAGAGTAATCATCGGTAAAGGTGATGAAGTATGTGTGACCGTACTTAGTACCAATGCTACGTGGGCCACACACATCAGTATGGATCAAATCCAATGGGCCTTGAGCACGTGCAGTCTTGCCCTTGAAGGGCTGTTTAGTAATCTTTCCCTTGAGACAAGACTCACAAGTCGGTAGGGAGTTAATGTCTGACAAATCAAACATGTCACTCCTAACTAACTTGTTCATCCTTCTTAGAGAAATATGACCTAGCCTAGCGTGCCAAAGTTGTGATGGGTTTAAGCTATCGTATTTCCATTTAATAGTTGTTGTATGTGTTTCCACATCGCGAGTTGGAACTTCTCTCAATGTAGAACATACCTTTCGCAGTTCGCAACTGCTCGAGGTAATCCTTACAGTTCCTCCTCCAATGTCCAAGCTTGTGACAGTGGTGGCAAATATCCTCGGACTTGTTTGGCTTGGAAGCCTTTGCCTTTGGCTTCTTAGTGGGCTTTTCCTCCTTCGCAGGAGCAGAACGCTTCTTACCCTTGCGTCTGGGCCCCTTCTTCGCAGAGGAAGAAGAGCCCATAAGGAGGACGGGCTTGTCCTTCTTTATGGTTCCCTCAAACACGACCAGCATGTTAACCACCTCTTCGAGGGTGGCTGCCAGCTTGTTCATGTTGAAGTTGACCACAAAGGGGTCGAATGCAGCAGGGATTGAGAGGAGAAGCAAGTCCACAGACAGCTCATGTGGAAGTGTGATATCAAGGCCCGCCAACTTTTCAACGAGCCCAATCATACGAACCCCATGCTCGCGGACCGAAGTCCCATCGCGCATGCGGCTCGTCATAAGCTCCTTGACAGCGGTGAACCTCTCATGTCAAGAGTTCTCCCCATACAGTTCCTTGAGATGAAAGAGTATGTCAGCAGCATACTTCGTCTTCTCAAAGCACCGTTGCATTTCGTTGGACATCGATGCCATTATATAGAATCAAGTCTTAAGCTCGTCGTCCCACCATTGTTGAAGCGTAATCAGCTCCTCAGGGCTGATATCGGCAGGGGCTTCCTTCGGAGGGCTGTTCTCTATCGTATAGAGAAGTTTCTCCGAATCCAACACAATGTTGAGGTTTCGAAGCCAGTCTTGGTAGTTCAGACCGGTGAACTTGTTGCTATCCAGTATAGCAGCAAGTGGATTTTTGATCAAAGACATTATACGAGCAGTTTATACTGAAAGGAAAAAACAGACATGCATCACTAACTATATATGAAAAACGCTAAGACATAAAACAAGGTCATTTAGTTTTATGAATTACCCTCCCACTATTTTAACGATTTCACCACCCTCTAATGAAATCGGGAAAGCAAGTTTCCTTAGTGGGTACATGGAGCCCAATCAAGCGATCATGGTCCCGAATAATATCAGCCAACCATGACCCTCAAAAGGTAGAGTCCAATTGCAACCCGTGCAACCTCCATGTACCTCACGTCCAGTAAGGGCCCAATAATATGACGCCGTTTACTATCACGTGTCAAGATGACCCATCAATGTTGAGTCCTGAAGGACGGTCCCCTTAACGTCCCCAATAATATGAGCCAACGTTAACGGGAGTTCCAACCGACTCATAACAATTGTCAATGGCGTTGACAGCTTTCCGTCATACATAACCCCCTCAATAATATGAGCCGGGCCATGTATGCGGGTAGCATCGGCGTACACCCATTGTTGATGGAAGGTAGGGGTAATTTAAACATATTTAAATTCCCTTAGTTTATCGAATAAACTTTTAATCTTGATATTAGTTTTAAATCGTATTTAAAATGAGGGATTTTATTTTTGAAAATTTGGTCTCATGCAATTTTAAATCATAATTTAAAACATGCAGATTCAACTAACATATATCAAATATATATAACTTTGGGATGATCAATCGCGAGAGCTATGCGGTCCGTGGTTGCCAATCACGGACCTGGGTCCAGTCCTAGGTGAAATGCAATATGCAATGCAATCCTATTACAATTGCTTCCGGTTTTACAGATCTTCGGTCTTCAATATCTTTGATCGTCATGTCCACCGTCTTCACATTGTCCTCCCACTAAATCTAGTAAATTACATTTAATTTTCCATGACAAGTAAGGGATACAAATTTGTAGGGGTGGGAACGGGCCACAAACAGACCCACTTTATGATATCAACAATATATTACAACCGAAATCGCAAAACCTAAAGCATACAAAATCATATTTTAATTACAAAATTTCATTTTATAATAAAATCGCATTTTGTCGATTGATGGTCCCAGAAATAGGATCACTAAGTAAATAGGAGTTCAGAAGGGGGGGTTGAATGAACTCCTTCGATTTTTGAAATCTTTTAAAATGTTTTGGGTCTCAGTTTTATGCAAGCTTCTCGGCCAACAATATTTGTGCGGAAAAAGGCCGATTAGCTTGTGAACAGTGAATAACAATCAATAATAAATAAATGCTGTATGTAAGAGATAGAGTCAGGAATTTGTTTCTGGAAGTTCGGACTTCAATGTCCTACGTCTCCCCTTCTTCCTCCTCGGAAGGTATCACTAGAAGATTTTGATGGTTACAGGACCTCTGCAAACACCCACCCACACAAGCAGCACTTGTATGGACTCCTAGACTTACTAACTCCACACGCAGACTTTGCTGCTGGTTATAAGTATCGAAAAGATGTTTTTGAACTGCTTCACAAAGCCAGTTCTTTACAGACTCAATCAAATACAACAATGAATACACGTGAGTTCTGTAAAAATTCTCTGGTTTCTAAGACAAAGAAACTCGATTCAATAAAATGAACCAGAGAATGACTCGAAGATTTGTCTATGAAGATCAACAGAAGGTGTTCTTCGAGTCTTGTGAGCTTTTTGAATATTTCAACAGATAGAGAGCTCTGTAAATATTTTGGCAGCGTGACCGCGATGAATAGATGGCAAAGTGTTTTCTTCAACACTGCTGCTGATATTTATAGGCTTCGATTGCAACGGTCACAAAATTCTCCAAGGAAAATAAATCCCGTTTGAATTACTGCCAAAATTGTACACCGTAAATCCTGCTCCACTACAAGGTAAATTGCTCACTGACAGAGCCAATTTGTCTTCTTTCCATTTCTGTGCAAACAAGGAAAAACGGCCTCTGTACATCGTACTATTTACCCAAAATAGTACCTACCTTGTCTCCTTAATTCCAGGCAACTGTACGATCCTACGAATCTTTTCCGTTTGAGTAAACGATCGTATTTGAATTTCTTTTATGTTTGCACCTGAAATTCCTTCTGTTTACCAGCTTTTCCTTCGTCGTTTCAAATCCTGCGACTGGAAAAACACATGAGAAAATTTACCTGCTGATATGCATATTGTGTTTTTCCACCGACTGGTCCTTTGTAACACTCAACGACTGATTTCTGGCAACATCGATTTGCTATACTCAAAGATCACCTGCTGGTTAATTTCACTGTAGCTGCCTGCTGACTCTTCTCTTAACGAAAACATCTGCTGAAATAATGCTTCTGCTGATTTCTCTAAAGAATGCTTCTGCTGATTTGTCTAAGCCAATCAATACGCTGACGTTTCATCATATCAAAGCGCTATCATTTGACTTATCCAAGCGACGTCGTTTTATCGCTGTCATTAGATACCAACTGCTGAATGTATTCAAACTCCATCTGTTGATTCCTAGCGGTATTCTAATACGCCGTCGTTTAGACTTATCCAAACGCTGTCGTTTTGCAATCCTTACCAAAAACACGCTGATGGTCCCGGAAATAGGATCACTAAGCAAATAGGAGTTCAGAAGGGGGGGTTGAATGAACTCCTTTTGATTTTTCTATTTCAATGTTCTTTTAAAATGTTTGGATCTCAGTTTTATGCAAACTTCTCAGCCAATAAAATATGTGCGGAAATAGGCCGATTGGTTTGTGAACAATGAACTAAGCGCAACATAAAATAAATGCGTAAGTAAAAGATTGAGTCGAGAGTTTGTTTCTGGAAGTTCGGATATCAATATCCTACGTCTCCCCTTCTTCCTCCTCGGAAGGTAGCACTAAAAGACTTTGATGTGTGTAGCCTTTCTACAAACACCCGCTCCCGTAACCCGCAGCTACGAGAACTCCTAGCGCTTTACAACACTTGACGCAGACTTCGCTGCTGGTTTACAATGCTTTGAACGTTTTACGAACTTCTTAAAAGACAGTTCGTTTACAGACTCTATCAAATATATCAATGAGAACACGAAGCTAGAGACTGTAAATATCTTCTGGTATCAACAATGAATAACCAGAATATTGACTCGAATGTTTTTCTAATGAAGATCAAACTCATAAGTTCTTCGAGTCTTGAGCTTTTTGAAATATCAACGAAGTGAAAGCTCTGTAAAGATTTTGGCAGCGTTACAGCAATAGATAATAAGCGAAGTATATTTCTTCAACGCCGCTGCTGATATTATAGGCTTCGACTGCAACGGTCATATTAAATTCTCCAAAGAAATGAATACCGTTTGAATTACTGCCAAAATCGTACACCGTAAATCCTGCTCCACTACAAGGTAAACTGCTCATTCACAGAGCCAATTTGTCTTCTTTCCATTTTTGTGCAAGCATGGAGAAACGGCCTCTGTACACTGTACTATTTACCCAAAATAGTACCTAACTTGTCTCCTTCATTCCAGGCAACTGTACGATCCAAAAAATCTTTTCCTTAAGAGCAAACGATCGTATTTCAAATACTTAGAGCTTGCG
>KV018474.1:192811-209408 GCA_001598015.1 Dorcoceras hygrometricum
GATGCTCCGAGCATCGAAAATTTTATCCTTGGGCATCTCAGAAATATCTGCCAAACCATCGACGGGAAGATCGAACGTCTCTGCAAACAACTTCTCTGAAATCTCTACGGCAACCCCATTCACCGTGCTAATAACCAAACCATCTCTCACTGTCCCATTCGCGAAGAACTCTACTAGGGCTTCCTCATAAACCACCGCGGGGCATCCCAAAAATCCCTGTAAGCCAGATGCAATAAGGGCTTGAAACATAGATACCATACCTGGTTCACCCATTGCCAAAGCGGATTCGAAATCAACATGGACAGAGTTGCTGTAGAATGAGGCGGCCATTGCTAACAGTAGATGATCGGAAATAGTGCCTGAAAAACGTTTGCAAGAAGAACACATAGAGAGCACAAATATGCGTCGAAGAAATTTTTCAATGTAAGGAGACGATGAATAGGAAAATCCGTAAATATAGTAAAGAATACTAAAATTTTCTGGAGAGAGAAAATGTTGATGTGAATGTTTGCATGGTAAGATACGTGTCAACCATCCGTTAGCGCGTACACTATTGGAAATTATTTGAAAAATTTTCAAACTATTTTAATCGTACGGGTAAAAAAAAATATTTTCCAAAAGTTTGCAAAAAATTTTTCAAAATATTTTAATAGTAAGGTAGAAAATTCGTGCTAATTGTTTCTAGAAAACAACGAGTGCAAGGACATGTAAGAACATTCCTGCTGATTTAATATTTCGTTGAGGGTGGCAGGAGCTGGTCATAAATAAGCATCAATTGTATACATGCAACGACTGAGTGTGTCCAGTTGTAGCATGTTCAACTGACTTCACGCTTAATAACCCAGTTCCTGATTCCCTTTACGATTGTCAATCTCCAACGCGAGAAGCTTGTCTCAGCAGATAGTCTTATTGTTCCCCCTGAACACAAGATCTACTGCTGATTTAAGCAACGGCTAATCAACCAGCATTATGCGTCAGTACACAAACAATCAAGGCAATTCAAGAAGACCTAAAATATTTCTAAAATAAGAAAACTTAGCGTCTGGCAGAGGCTTTGTGAAGATATCAGCTACTTGCTGCTCATTCGACACATACTCCAGCCAAACGTCCTTCTTTAGCACATGGTCTCTGATGAAGTGATGCCTGATGTCGATGTGTTTGGTCCTCGAGTGCAGTACAGGGTTCTGGGTGATCGCAATTGCTGAAGTGTTTTCACAGAGAATAGGAGCTTCAGAAGCATCAATGCCATAATCCTTCAATTGATGTTGAATCCAGAGGATTTTTGCGCAACAACTGCCACCAGCAAGATATTCCGCCTCAGCAGTTGACGTGGCAATTGACGTCTGCTTTTTAATAAACCAAGAGATCAGTCGATCCCCTAAAAATTGACATGTTCCACTTGTTCTCTTGCGATCAATCCTGCAACCTGCGTAATCTGCATCACTGTACCCGATTAGTTGAAAGCCGGAGTCTTTGGGATACCAAAGACCCACGTTAGGAGTACCCTTCAAATATTTCAATATTCGCTTTACAGCAATGTAATGCGATTGCTTTGGCTCTGCTTGAAATCTAGCACACATACAGACAGCAAACATGATGTCTGGTCTGCTAGCAGTCAAATAAAGCAAAGAGCCTATTATACCACGATAGAGAGAGACCTCAATGGCAGATCCAGCTTCGTCTTTATCGAGTTTGATTGTTTAACTCATCGGGGTCGCTGCTGCTGAACTGTTTTCCATTCCAAATTTCTTCAGCAATTCTTTTGTGTATTTCGCCTGGTTAATGAAAATTCCATTTTCCAGCTGGCGAACTTGTAAGCCTAAGAAGAATGTCAGCTCCCCCATCATGCTCATCTCAAACTTGTCCTGCATCAATTTAGAAAACTTCTTGCACAGTTTGGGGTTAGTTGACCCAAAAATAATACCATCAACATATATTTGAACAAGCAAAACGTGATTATCCTTAGCAAATTTAAACAACGTCTTATCTACTGTGCCTATTGTGAATTGATGCTCAAGCAGGAACTTAGTGAGTGTGTCATACCAGGCTCTGGGTGCTTGCTTCAACCCATATAGAGCCTTGTCCAGTTTGTAAACAAACTCTGGATTTGTTGATCAACGAAGCCAGGAGGTTGTGCAACGTACACTTCCTCTGTCAAGACGCCATTCAGAAAAGAACTCTTGACATCCATCTGAAAGACTTTAAAGTCTTTATATGCAGCATATGCAAGGAACATTCTAATGGCTTCTAATCTAGCTACTGGTGCAAATGTCTCATCAAAATCTATCCCTTCCATCTGCCTAAAGCCTTGCGTTACCAGCCTAGCTTTGTTTCTAGTGACTATGCCATCTTCATTCAGTTTATTTCTAAAGACCCAACGAGTACCTATGACTGAATGATTTTTGGGTCTAGGTACAAGTTGCCAAACATTATTACGCTTAAACTGGTTTAATTCTTCCTGCATAGCTTCTATCCAGCTTGGGTCTGCTAAAGCTTCATCTATTTGTTTTGGTTCTATATGAGAGATGAATGCAGAATCAAAAAGATCGTGAGATAGTTGGCCTCTAGTGCGAATAGGGGATTGAATGTTACCTATGACTTGCTCAGGTGGATGATTTCTATTCCACCGAAGATCAAGTCCAATGGGATTTGTTCTTTGTTCCCCCTGAATTGCTGGATGGTTAGCAGCGACTTGATCAGCAGACGTTAATTGATTTTGTTCATTGTTGGTGTCTGCGACTTCTTCCAGCTGGTAAGAAGTGCTTGCTGCTGGTACATCAGCAGGTGGACTTGATGTGCTAGCGGCTGATTGACCAGCAGGTGAACTTGAAATCAATTGAAACGGGATTGCGAATGATTGTCCAGCTGGCGATACCAATTGTAAATTTCTTGCTGCTGGTTGTTCAGTCGTTAGTTGAGCGTCGTCTGATGACATATTGTCTTGATACTTTGACGCTTCTCTTCCAGCAGTTGGTGCATTCGTAGTTCGATCCTACGGCTGATCCATGTTAGTTAACTCAATAATAACAGGATTACCTGCTGGATCTTGTTGAACGATGTTGTGCGTTATGACCACTGCTGATTGTTCCCCCTCAGCTGATTCTCTGTGTGCCAGGTCATCGTCTGACTCCTCAAGGGATGTTGATTCCATACGTGAGCACAAGTCATGAAGGCTCGCAGCTGAATTGGACTTGAAACTAGTTTCATCAAATACCACGTGAGCAGATTCCTCAACAGTTAAGCTTCTGCTGTTGAATACTCTGTATGCTTTGCTCACTGCTGAATAGCCTAAAAATATTCCTGCATCAGATTTAGGTTCAAAAGCAGTTAGATGCTTCTTGCCATTGTTATGTATGAAGAACTTGCATCCAAACACCCTGAAATAAGAAATATCAGGTTTCTTGTCATTCCAGATCTCATAGGGTGTTTTATCATGCATCCTATTTATCATTGATCTGTTCTGAGTATAGCATGCTGTATTAACTGCTTCTGCCCAGAATTTTTGCGAAATTCCTGAATAAGAAATCATAGACTTTGCAGATTCTTTTAAAGTTCAATTTCTCCTCTCAGCTAAACCATTTTGCTGAGGAGTTCTAGCTGCAGAAAGCTCATGATTTATTCCAATGTCATCCAGATAAGAAGATAATTTTTTATTTAAAAACTCAGTTCCTCGATCACTCCTTATCCGGTTGACTGTACAAGATTTGTCATTTTGTAAACGTTTCAAAAGTATAATCAACTGGTCAGCGGTATCAGATTTTGCCTTTAAAAACACCACCCAAGTATATTTGGAAAAATCATCAACAACGACTAGGGTGTAGTTCATTCCCCCTAAGCTGGTTATAGACATAGGACCAAAGAGATCCATATGCAAAAGCTCTAAGCTTCGGGAAGAACGTTTACCGCCTTTGGTTTTGAAAGTAGATTGAATTTGTTTTCCCAGTTGACAAGCAGCACAAATCTTGTCTTCAGAAAAAGAGATTTTTGGCAGACCAGAAACCATATCATTCGCACTCAATTTAGCAATTGTTTTGAAATGCAGATGATTCATTCGCTGGTGCCACAACCAGCTTTTGGAAGAGCCAGCTGCAAGACACAAGTGTTCGGACTTCACCTGCTCTGACCAGTTGATAACGTAGGTGTTCCCAGAACGCTTACCCACCAACACGGTTAGACTAGTTGAGTTCTGAACTGTGCACGTGTGTTGTTGAAAATTAACAAGGAAACCTTTGTCACAAAGCTGACTGATACTGATCAGATTGTAACGCAAGTTATCAACAACTAGAATATCAGATATTGAAATGTTACCATGGGTAAGCTTACCCTTACCCACAGTGTTATCGTAAGCATTGTCTCCAAAGATTATTTTTGCTCCTTTTGTGAGGAACAACGTCTGTTAACAGCTTGGGGTTTCCAGTCATGTGTCGTGCACATCCACTGTCTAAGTACCAGATTGTTGATGCATCGGCTGCTGCTTTGTACCTGTTACCCTGCAATCATACAAAATAAATTTTGGTACCCAATTTTACTTGGGTCCTGATTGGATTACCCCTTTTGGGACCAAGACTTGAATTATCCTTACGGTCCTTCCAGTGTTAGGATCCACGAAAGTCTGTGCAAAATCACGTGATGGTCTTTTGCATTTTGATTTGATATTTTGACCATGTGGATTCTTCCTCCAGTGTTAGGATCCACGAAAGTCTGTGCAAAATCACGTGATGGTCTTTTGCATTTTGATTTGATATTTTGACCATGTGGATTCTTTCTCGGCTGGTTTCTTGTCCATTCAGTTTTTGCCTTCTTCGAATAATGCCTCGGCTGGTTGGGAACAAAGAATTTTGGACCAGCTTTCGCTTTGTCCTTGTTCAGCTTGTTCTTTAGCCAGTCTGGCTTTGATTTTCAGGCCTTTGATAGCCAACACCGACTTTGCCTTTTCCTTTACGATCCAGCTGAGAAGTATCCTGGTCATCATATCGTATCGATTCGCAACAATCATATATCACATCAACTTTGACAAAGCCCATTTTATTGAACTTGTCATACACCGGTTGTGACTGAGTACTTGTCTCTCCACTGCTTTCGCTATTACTAAAACCTAAGCCAGTTCTATCAAGTGCTGACTTTTGGATTTCTTGTAATTTTTGGAAAGCACGTGCTGATTGGGTCCAGGAGCTCATTTCTTTAGTTAATTTTTCAACTTCAGCCTTGAGCTCGCTGGACTCACTTCTCAACAAATCATTTTCTATCTTCAGCCTACTCAACTCAGTCTTCAAACTGTTAACATCCTCAAGCTCATCAGAACTTGAATCTGTCGAACTATTTTTCAGACTTGCGTTTTCAGCCTTGATTTCCTCAAATGTGTGAGATAGACATGTTCATATATAAAGAAGCACTAAACAATGACTGTTCAATAACTGAGATTGCCTGCTCTGATACCACTTGATGGTCCCAGAAATAGGATCACTAAGTAAATAGGAGTTCAGAAGGGGGAGGTTGAATGAACTCCTTCGATTTTTGAAATCTTTTAAAATGTTTTGGGTCTCAGTTTTATGCAGGCTTCTCGGCCAACAATATTTGTGCGGAAAAAGGCCGATTAGCTTGTGAACAGTGAATAACAAGCAATAATAAATAAATGCTGTATGTAAGAGATAGAGTCAGGAATTTGTTTCTGGAAGTTCGGACTTCAATGTCCTACGTCTCCCCTTCTTCCTCCTCGGAAGGTATCACTAGAAGATTTTGAAGGTTACAGGACCTCTGCAAACACCCACCCACACAAGCAGCACTTGTATGGACTCCTAGACTTACTAACTCCACACGCAGACTTTGCTGCTGGTTACAAGTATCGAAAAGATGTTTTTGAACTGCTTCACAAAGCCAGTTCTTTACAGACTCAATCAAATACAACAATGAATACACGTGAGTTCTGTAAAAATTCTCTGGTTTCTAAGACAAAGACCTGCTGATATGCATATTGTGTTTTTCCACCGACTGGTCCTTTGTAACACTCAACGACTGATTTCTGGCAACATCGATTTGCTATACTCAAAGATCACATGCTGGTTAATTTCACTGTAGTTGCCTGCTGACTCTTCTCTTAATGAAAACATCTGCTGAAATAATGCTTCTGCTGATTTCTCTAAAGAATGCTTCTGCTGATTTGTCTAAGCCAATCAATACGCTGACGTTTCATCATATCAAAGCGCTATCATTTGACTTATCCAAGCGACATCGTTTTATCGCTGTCATTAGATACCAACTGCTGAATGTATTCAAACTCCATCTGCTGATTCCTAGCGGTATTCTAATACGCCGTCTTTTAGACTTATCCAAACGCTGTCTTTTTGCAATCCTTACCAAAAACACGCTAACACTTATATTCCTGTGTTCGAAACTAAAACACCTGCTGATTGCTCGCAAGGAATGTATCTGCTGAATATCTCTGAAAACAAACCAACCACTGATTGCATACCATCTGCTGATTTCCAACGAATACCCCAACTGCTGAAATACCACTAGTCGATTGATAAATGTTCTCCTGTTAAATGCGACAAACGATTGTCCAATAGCAACTTGTCTTATTTTTGTTATCACCAAAACTAATAAATTTTATCCTAACATCGATAAAATCATATTTTAATCAACAAAATCATAATTTAATTATAAAATCATATTTCATAACTAAAATCATATTTTGCAATTTTAATTGCATCATATTGGGCTTAAAACAATTTTAGGCCCAAAATCTCAAAAATTTCAAAATCGACCAAAATCGGCCCAATATCGAATATTGTCCCAAACACCCCTCGGGCCGTCCGGGACAGGCCCGAAAATCCAAGGAGTCAAAAAACAGCGTCGCAAAGCTGCCTCGGGTACGCCGGCGTGCGGCCGCTACAGTGCCTGCTTTCGGCCGCTACAGTGACTGCGTTCGGCAGCTACAGTCCTGCGTTCGGCAGCTCTGATTTTTGAAAAATCGAAATCTGATGCAATAAGGCACAAACATGTATTGAAGGATCCGAGCCTTGGCTCTGATACCACTGTTGGCGAAAATGGCGGATCCGGATCCCGTTTCCCAGGGGCGCAGCGGAAATCAAAAATTGCCCCGAGAAACGTTCAATACATTCAAATACAATTCTATAAACATTCATAGGGTGTTCATAGAATCGTTACCTTGCTGGCGTCTAGGCGCCTAGCTCCGACCAATTTCACGAGGAAACCGGCACTTCAAACGGTAGGCGGCGGTAGATCGTCAATCAGGTCCACGACCAGAATCAAGACACCTTCGTCAGCCTGCACTAGAAGGACTGACGAATTCATCACGGACGGAAACTCCTCAGCACGGTGGCTGGAACAAGTCCGGCGAAGAGGAGGCGGCGTGTGGGTGGCCGACGGGCGGCGCGTGGGTTGGTCGAGAGGAGAGGTGGGCGGCCGTGTGTGTGTGGAGGCTAGGTATGTTGTGTTCTCTTGTGTGTAGTGTAGCCCTAGGTCTAACATAAGTAGACCAATGATGGGCTTGAACCGGCCCATTGGACCTGGGGCGGGCCCAGTCCAATATATGAACATTCGGTTCATTTAAATCACTACGGTTTCATCATAACTCCGATCGACGATCAGATCAGACCGATCAACTCAGTTTCCAAAATTGAACGTTATGATGTGAAAAACAATTTTTCAGATACCTAGTCCAAAATGACAGTTTTGCCCCTCAACTTTGGGAAATCGCAATTTGACCCCTGTTGACTTTTAGGAAGTCGCACTCCCTAAAATCCTCCTCATATGCTCAACACATTGAGCTCAGTTTCCGTATGGGAATCATGAATCCAGTACTTGTGTGACCCTCAATGGTTCAGGGATACAGCTAGTCGTGGGCCCACAACCATTGTGACTCCGAAATCATAATTTCGGACTTGCCCATCGGATCATGGTAAAGTGCCTAGCAACATCGCCCCATTATCCCCTAGGTATCACTTATAGTGCCTGCAAGAACCAGTTGGTCGTGGTTAGCGTACAGTACGGTCCTTTCAACACATATATCCCGATCAGATCAACGACCATTGGTAAATCGAGAGTCGCTAGAGATCCGATATCTATGCATACATCTTGGAGATCGAATAGTTACATCGCGAGTGTAACTAGGTAAACCCATTTACCTAAAACACATCCAGTACTCTGGCCAGAGATTTATACACTATTATCCCCTCAGATAGCATAGGATATCCACGCGTTAAAGCGAGCGGTGAATCCTCGACAACGAAGCATCGACTCCTACATGCATCAGGACCTCACCCAATCCCGCTGCCTAATGATCCCAAATGAGTCGGCAAACGGGTCAAAGTGAGATGCCTATCATGTAGAGTCTCAATGACGTTTCGAGTAATCCACTATCACATCTAACATACACTATGGTGCATTCTAGGTCTTTATCCAACACAATTTTTAACATTATATAACATAATGAAAATAAATAATGCCATAAAGAAATGCGAATATCATATATAAAGATTGTCATATACAAGAGTCAATAAAACCCACACGCCACAAGTTGGCTAGTTGGGCATCTAATCTAACAATCATATCCACTATCACATCTAACATAAACTATGGTGCATTCTAGGTCTTTATCCAACACAATTTTTAACATTATATAACATAATGAAAATAAATAATGCCATAAAGAAATGCGAATATCATATATAAAGATTGTCATATACAAGAGTCTATAAAACCCACACGCCACAAGTTGGCTAGTTGGGCATCTACTCTAACAGTTGATTAGAGTACCGTTAGAAGACTCTATGCCTTAGGGTGCTGGGTTGAATCTATGTAGAACCGTTAGACCTTCTAGGACTTGCCTTGGGAACTTAGACGGGTAGGACTAGTGAACCTACAAATATTCTAGGCATCTAAACTATTTATGGAAATCTAGATTGATTGTAAGCGCGTGCCTGTGTTGACATTTCTATTGCAGGCAGGATCCGTGTTTTGGGTGTCACTACCATTTCCTTGCTAGATTGAGGAGCGACTCACTCGTTCATCTCGAGTGCATTCATTCACAGGATGAACATCCCGGAGAGCTTGGTTGTGGCTCTCGCAGTGATGATCCCGTCCGAACAGGAGTTATAGACGGCCAGTGTGGTTCAGGGATTGGTGATGATGTTTCAGGGCCATGCAGTCAGAGCAGACTTGATCGTGTTGCCGATGTCAGGATTCGACCTCATCTAGGGATGGACTGGTTGACCGCGTATGGAGCAGTAATTGATTTCCACCAGAGGTCAGTGATGATCAGGCCGCCAGGGCAGGAGACTTTCCTCTTTGAAACAGCGAAGGGACCACGGAAGCCTAGATTTGTCTCTTTCCTGCAGGCGAGGAAGCTAATTGAGCTTGGATGTCAGGCGTTCTTAGCTAGTGTCTCCACCTCGGTGGATTCAGCAGGCCCATCTCTGTCTGAGGTGGAGGTAGTCAGGGACTTTATAGATGTTTTCCCCGATGAGGTTGTGGGAGTTCCACCGGATCGAGAGGTGGAGTTTTCGATTGAGCTGGTTCTAGGTATAGTGTGTAGCATCCGAGATCCGCTCAGATAAACCACATGCATGAGATAAAACTTTTAAAATGATTTAAATTTTTTTTTAGTCTTTAAAATACTAATGATGATTTTATTTTGAGATTTTAAATGTGTTTCTTGAGTTTTTTTTATTTTATGTGAATATCCGCTGCCGGACGACGGAGGAATGATCGGGGATGATAGAGGTGACTTTAATATGTTTCAAAATTTATTTTAAAGATTTTAGCAACCCAAAATATTCCGTTAATGATAAATTTAAAACTTTTGGATCGCGATTAAAAAAAATAATTTTTCAGCAGTTTGCCCGCTTAGTCTATTTTCTATCTTTTGTGCGGGTAAGTGTAAACTATAAAATTTTTATACCAAAGTTTCAAAATTTAGTCCATGATTTTAATTATATTGAATGGGGATGACTTGTTATTACTTGGGCTTATAGGAATGGATATCAAAATTTTAAGTTGATGGGCTTAATTAACACCTAAAAGCCTACACATGACTACCCTAACAATTGGTAAACCTTCATACACGACTCTTCAGCCTCCAGTCACCCAAATCAGCCGAAACACATCTCTCAAAAAAGAAATCTAGGTAGGGGCCGTGGAGTCTAAGAAGCCAAAAAGAGTAGGAATCGTCTCCCTCTTCGTCCTCACGTCTCCGGTAACGTGTATTCACAATTTTTGCAAAGAGAGGCAAGTTTTATACCTTTATTTCTGCCACAATTAGATCATAATATGTGAGTTTGGAATTGATTTATGCATGGGAAATTATTCTGGAAAGTTTCTGAAAAATCTGCATTTTCAATTTCTGCATGGGATGGTTTTGTGTTCTTTGTGTGCCTTTTTGAAGCTGCTGTGGTTGTTAAATCTGCCGAGGGTCTTCTGCTGCCTATACAGGGTTTAGGTAGAGGTTTTATGAGGTGTGTGCAGGTCGGGTTAGGGGCAAGAACCGATCAGCCAAAGGGAGGAAAGGAGAGGCACCGCAAGGGGGCTGACCGTGGCAAGTTTGGGGGACACGATCCTTCACGGCTCGTCGCTCCTCCCCTACTGGTGCGTGAGTTGTGAGGGGTCTGGAGTGATGATTATGGAGTCATTAGGTGGCTGGTTGGGGCCTGTAACCGTTAGGAGCAAGGGTATCTTGGCTGGTCATGTGTTGTCCGTGCAGGTTCACACATGGAGGAAAGGAGGCGTGTGTCCGTTCCGGTACTGCCACATTCTCTTGGCATGTGTGTAGGACCGAGCGCTTGCCGCTTTACCAAAAGCTATAGCTGGTGGTAACGGTGCAACTCCAATCTTTTAAACCGTATAGCAACACAAGCGCCACGTTTCGATCGCTCTACCTAGCAGGGGCAATTATTGCACCTCAACAATCCCCCTCCCAATAATTGCACTCCTTGCAATCAATGGGAATCGAACCCATGACCTTGGCTCTGATACCAATTGTTGGAGCACTAAAAGACTTTGATGTGAGTAGCCTTTCTACAAACACCCAATCCCAAAGCCAACCGGCTTGAGAACTCCTAGCGCTTTACACCACAACTTGACGCAGACTTCGCTGCTGGTTTACAATGATTTGAACGTTTTACGAACTTCTTAACAGACAGTTCGTTTACAGACTCTATCAAATACTACAATGAAAGAACGAAACTAGAGCCTGTAAATTTTCTTCTGGTTTCAACAAGGAAACACGATAACCAGAAGATTTGACTCGAAGGTAATTCAAATGAAGAACGACTGTTGTATTCTTCGAGTCTGTGAGCTTTTTGAAATATCAACGAAGAGAAAGCTCTGTAGTAATTTTGGCAGCGTTGCAGCAAGATGATAATTAGCGAGTTGTGTTTTCTTCGACACTGCTGCTGGTATTTATAGGCTTCGACTGCAACGGTAACTTTAATTCTTCAAAGGAAAATGAATCCCGTTTGAATTACTGCCAAAATTGTACACCGTAAATCCTGCTCCACTACAAGGTAAATTGCTCATCCACGGAGCCAATTTGTCTTCTTTCCATATTCGTGCAAGCATGGAGAAACGGCCTCTTTGTACTGTACTATTTACCAAAAATAGTATCAATCTTGTCTCCTTAATTCCAGGCAATCAGTACGATTCCATTGTGGCCATTGATCTTTTCCAATTTGAGTATACGATCAATTTGAATCAATTTTAACTTGCGCCTGAAATGACTTTATCAACCAGATCCAATATTCTTCATCGGTTTTAAATGTTGCGACTGGAAAATACTTGAAAGCGTCGACTGGTTTCCACGTGTGATTTTCCAGCGCCTGGTTATACATACAATCCATCGACTGGTTGAATGAACTTAGAAGCTCTCGACTGGATATAACATCACTGTAGCTTACGACTGGTTTCAAATACGGTGTCGCTTTAACTAAATAAAACGCCTTCGTTTGCACATGCTACCAACTTAGATCTTGCGACTGGATTGTCAAAGCTATCTTGCGACTGGATTGTCAAAGCTATCTTGCGACTGGATTGTCAAAGCTATCTTGCGACTGGATTGTCAAAGCTATCTTGCGACTGGATTGTCAAAGCTATCTTGCGACTGGATTGTCAAAGCTATCTTGCGACTGGATTGTCAAAGCTATCTTGCGACTGGATTGTCAAAGCTATCTTGCGACTGGATTGTCAAAGCTATCTTGCGACTGGATTGTCAAAGCTATCTTGCGACTGGATTGTCAAAGCTATCTTACGACTGGATTGTCAAAGCTATCTTACGACTGGATTGTCAAAGCTATCTTACGACTGGATTGTCAAAGCTATCTTACGACTGGATTGTCAAAGCTATCTTACGACTGGATTGTCAAAGCTATCTTTGTGCGTGAACCATGAGGGTCCAGTGAGGATCTGGATACGTCTGTAGTGACTTATGTTGCTGGTGAGGCTCTGAAGTTGATAGGAATTGAGGCTTGATGAAGCTTAGAGGGAAGGGGACCACATGACATATTGTTGCCTCCCACTACCAGGAATTTGTTGGGCTGTGATAATTGATGCGTGAGTAATTGTTCCAGCTCCTGTAGGAAGCCTTAGATGACCTTAATATGAGTATGACGTGAAGTAAGTTGAGTCCAAGGGCTGGTAGTTAATGGTGTTGAATTTAGAAGTCGTTAGGAGTCGAGGAGGGGCAGCTTGTAGCACTAAAATTTTTTATGTCATGGTAGCACCTCGAAGGCATCCGAACAGAACTTTTATGGCTTGTAAATATTTTTAAGATGTGTAAAATTATAATTTCTAGGCTTGGATTGATTGTGATGAGTTTTGGGCTTGTCCAGTGACTCGTTGAGACCGTCCGGTGTCCGAGTAGCCCGTTGAGAAGTCTAGAGCGGTCTCGATTGATTTTAGCTAAAACTTTCCATGTTTCTAACCCATCGCAAACATGGTTACGGGCAGCAAGATTTTTAAAATGAAATGATGAATTTTTATGATACTAATGGCATGTCATATGACGTTTATGTTTGAATGAAAAATGAGGAAAATATTATTTTGAGGAATGCGAATTGTTTGTGATCAAGACGTAGAGGAATATGGTGAGTACGGCGCATGAGGTCCGTAGAGCCATATTAGAGGGGGATAGTGACTACGGCGCATGAGGTCCGTAGAGCTATTTCAGCCTAGTACTATGGTTCATAGCTTGATCAAGCGAACAGAGGGGTCGCATCAATGAGCAAACTTCACCTAAAATGTTATTATTGAGGATTTACATTATTTACATGACATGACGTATAGTTTGAGGATTTGAGGATGAAACTTATTTGAAGTTTTTTTTTTGACGATGATGGTTAAAGTTTATAGTTTCAAGATTAAAGTTTACAGTTTAAAATCCTTTTAAAATTCTGATGTTGAAGTTTAAAAATGTATTTTTTTTGTATTGCTATTTTAATGCATGTGGATGTATGTTTAGTACTTGTTATTCAGGTTTGAGCTTGCTTAGCCTAGATCTAATTGTGTGCAGGTAAGAATGATGTCGAGGTTCGAGGCGACGACGTTTGAGGAGCTCGGACACAGGCGGTGCACTCCCGAGACCTTCTAAGCTTCCGCAAAAAGATTTTTATGAGATAATTTTGAGGATATGATTTCCTTATGAGTTAATTTTTTTAAATAAATTCTTATGTCGTCAGAGTTTGAAATTGGACATTTAATTCGTATGAAAATTTTGTTAGGATATACTCTTTATTACGGTATGACATTATTTGATAATTTTTTTGTTGCATCAAGTTAAATTTTGTGAAGAATGTTAGGAATATTATCGAGGGTACTGTTCACGTGAATAGTGTATTTTTAGAATAAAAAATAAAGGAAAAAAAATATTTTAGTGAGTTGAGTCGTTTCATAGTGCCCATCTCTAAGGCACCATATCGACTGGACCTACCGAGATGAAGGAACTGAAGGAGCAGATTCAAGAATTGCTCAACAAGTGATTTATTCGCCCTAACTTTTCTCCGTGGGACGCACCAGTACTGTTCGTGAAGAGGAAAGATGGTAGTATGAGGTTGTGCATTGACTACCGGGAGTGGAACCGGGTTATAGTGAAGAACAAGTACCCAATACCCAGGATTGAGGATTTGTTTGCAGGTGTTAAGATAAAATTTATTGGTTTTGGTGATAACAAAATAAGACAAGTTACTACTGGACAATCAGCCGATGCAGTCAACAACTTCTCATATTCAGATATCAGTTTTTGAGTAGAAGAAGTCAGAAAATTGGTGTGAATATTTCAGTTGTTAGATATCAGATCTTGGTATTCAGGAATATTTCAGAGGATGAATTTGCACGAAGTTATCAGTTTCTGGTATCGAGTTGTTATTTCAGTCGTGAAGAACAATTCAGTTGTTGATCTAGGGTGACGCTATCAGAAGTATATTTATTCAGCCGTTGGGTTTTTATGTCAGAAGTATATTGATTCAGCAGTTGGATTTTCACTTCAGTAGTCAACATAGTTCAGCAGTTGGATATTCGCGTCAGAAGCAAGAATTCAGCAGTTGGATATATAATTCAGTAGTAAGTATCTTTGGTAGTTGGCTACAGTGTTTTTGATTCAGTCGTAGAATATTCAGTCGTTGCAACCAGTTATTATTTCTCAATGTGCAAAGAGAAAAATATTTCAGACGTTGGAAATCTATACAGGCGTTGGATATCTAATCAGCAGTTGGTATGATCAGTCGTAGTTTTCTTTATGATCAGCAGTTGTATTCTACTTCAGTGGCGAGCATAATCAGTCGTGATAGCTAAACTACGTCGTTTGGATAAGTTGAAACGACAACGTTTGGTATATGCGCTCATTCAGTCGTTGGTTAGCTTTCAGCTGCTGATATTATTCAAGTGTTTAAAGCACCCAGTCGTTGCAAATACTTTCAAGCATATTTTAGCTGTAAACATCCTTAACAACGATGAGAGAAATCAATGGAGTACATTCAGGCGCAAACACGAATCGATTCAAACATAATTACAGTTCGAATTAGAGCAAATCAATGTTGAAGATTGAATCGTACATATGCCTGGAATTAAAGAGACAACGTTGGTACTATTTTGGGTAAATAGTACACATTTACAGAAGACGTTATACGGTGTTTGCACAGAAATGGAAACACGACAATTTTGCTCTGACGAAGTGCAAGTTACCATATAGTGGAGCAGTACACACCATAATCGTGATTTGTTGAAGATTTACAGAGGAAATAGCTTTTATGACCGTTGAGAGCAAAGGTTATAAATAGCAGAAGTTTGAATTGAAGATATACTTGACTCTCGACTACTTGCCGTCACTCTGCCATTATTTTGTCTCAAATATTCTTGAGCTCATTCTCTACAGAAGATATCTTTCGAAAAGCTCACAACTCGAAGAACATTCACACAGAGATTACATAGTTTTAACCTTCGAGTTCATCTTCTGGTTCACCTTTGTTGAATCGAGTTTCTTTGCCTAGAAACCAGAAGATTTACAGACTTCAATAGTTGTATACCTCATTGTAAAATCATTTTGAGTCTGTAACAAACGAGCTACTGAAAGCCGTTTGAGAAAAATTACTCAGTGTTGTAAAACGGCAGCTGCGACTGCTTGTTGGTGTTTGAGATTGCTAGGAGTTCACGTTAAGTGTTGCTTGCGTGACCGAGTGTTTGCAGAAGGCCTGTAACCATCAAACCTTCTAGTGGAACCTTCCTGAAAAGGAAGAAGGGGAGACGTAGGATATTGATATCCGAACTTCCATAAACAATCTCGACCCTTAACTTTTATTTAACGCATTTACTTACTGTTTCACTGTTCACTGATTGATTGGCTTTATTCCGCACATATTTTGTTAGCCAAGAAATCAGCATTAAAACTGAGATACCTTAAATCTGGTAACTCGGATTTAAGTTAAGCGAGGCGCTTGTAAAACTGTTTTTAAAAGGTTTCGAAAATTTCAAAATACCAAGAGTTCATTCAATCCCCCCTTCTGTACTCTTGCAACTGTTTTTCGAACCACATTGATCCTATCAGCAGGGGGCTTCGATTTTCTCCAAGATTGATCTGAGATCCGGTTACCATCAGTTACAAGTCAGAGAGGAGGATGTTGGCGACAATGGCGGATCCGGATCCCGTTTCCCGAAGGCGCAGCGGAAGTTTAAAAATTGCCCCAAAAAACGTTCAATACATAAAATATATTCTATAAATCATACATAGGATGTTTTATAGAGTGTCACCTTGCTGGTGTCTAGGCGCCTGGCTCCAACCAAATTCACAGAGAATCTGGCTCTTCAAGGTAGGCGGCGGTAGATCCTCCTTAATCAGGTCCACGACCGGAAACACGACTCCTTCGTCAGCCTGCACTAGAAGGCCTGACAAATTTGGCACGAACGGAATCTCCTCGTCGTGGTGGTCGGAACAAGTCCAACCATGAAGGCGGCGGCACACGGCGGCGGTACGGCCGCGGCGCAAGGGGGCGGCGGCCGATGGGTCGTGTGGGAGAGGGAGGGGCGGCGCTCAAGATGGAGGCTAGGGTTTGGTGTGTGATGTTGTGTTGTGATCTAGTCCTAGCCAAGTCTAGTA
>KV018475.1:9162-27447 GCA_001598015.1 Dorcoceras hygrometricum
AAACCCACACGCCACAAGTTGGCTAGTTGGGCATCTACTCTAACAGTTACTGCCTGTTGTTATATGCATACACGCATTTGCATCTCTTGCATTTCATATCTCAGTTGTATTGTATCTTGTACTTCGGCAATTGTTCCTTGTTGTATTTTCTGTTGTTTCTTACCAAGTTAGAGGACGAGCGGGTAACTCCCGTATACCTAATCTCCCTGCTGGGATCTGTTAGCCAATATGAGCGGAGTGGGTAGCTCCCACATCTCATGAGTTGGGCAACAGCAGGTGGAGTGATTGATGGACCTGGTATTGGTGAGCGAGTAGGGGTGAGTGGGTAACTCCCACATGTCCTACACTCACAGTGGCCACCTATCCATTGCAGATTTGATTGAGCTATGCCTTGGGTTTCCTTGGCTCCCTTGTTGGTCGTAGCCTCCAGTTGTTATCCGGTGTCTCATGCATCGCATCTGCATTTTATTTATTCTGTATATTTGCTGTTTATTTGCTCTCCGTACTGGGGTTTTACCCCATATCCCTCTGGGGCTTGGTTTGTTTGTTGCCTGTTGTGTTGTCCAGGTCATACAGCTGGTCGAGGAGGTAACCCAGCTGGCGGTGCCCCAGGAGGTGGTTGAATGTCCCAGTAGCGTATAGCATATATGTATGTATCAGTCTAGTAGCCGGGGAGATGCCCTGTGCTTGTTGTTGTATTATGTTGTTTTTGTTGATTTTGTAAACTGGGAACTTATTTTTGAGTATCGTTCTATTTTAAATTATATGTTTTAAACCGTCGGGCCTAAAAGCGAAAATTTTACCCACTTCTTGATAAACTTCTGCATGTGTTTGGGTTTTTACTCGGTTGTGAGCACGAGGCCTAACATTTCTGGTTCAGGTAGCTCGAGTAGCAGTGGTTCTCGGGCTGAGTTCTGTGGTTAATGTGGTGGCAAGCCCTTATACCCAGTGTGTCGGTGTGCAGGGCTCCTGCAATCTTTGTGTTCAGTATGGGCATTTTGCTAGGGTGTGTCCTTCAGCTGGATCACAGCTAGACGCAGTCCCGCCTCAGGGTCGTGGAGGACAGTCTAGGGGTCGTTCCCCTCAGTTTCAGCAGCCCAGGATTGGTGAGACTCAGTTCAGGCCGTTCCAGCGGCCTGGTGCGTCGCGATTCGGACAGTCGTCTAAGCCGTTTTATTCTGGACCTCAGCATGCTCAGGCCCATGTCATGACTAGGGAGCAGGCGGAGGAGATTCCGAGCAGGGTGATCGCAGGTACATGTCTTGTTTTCGATTTTCCTGCGTGTGTGTTGTTTGACACTGATGCATCGCATTCTTTCATCTCTGATTCTTTTGTTATTGAGCATGGTTTGCATACCATTCCTTTGCACGATGCTGTTTCTGTTTCTACCCCTGGCGGTGTGAGCCTGTTCTCCCAGGAGGTTTTGTTAGATGGCGTTTTGAGATTTAGTGAGCATGTGTTGGTGGCAAATTTGATCGGTCCGATGTTGTGGGATTTCGATAGCATTGTTGGGATGGACGTGTTGTCCAACTATAGGGCCTCCATGGATTGTTTCCATGGGATTGTTCGTTTTAGGCCTTTGTCTGGCGAGAAGTGGGACTTCTACGGCCAGGATTCTCGATCGAAGATCCCGTTAGTCTCAGTGATGGAGATGTTCAGTTTGTTGTCCTTAGGGAATGCTGGTTTCATGATCTACGCTTTGGATGCGTCTTCTTCTTCTTGTGTGCAGCTTAGTGACGTTCCCGTGGTGCGACATTTTCCCAATGTGTTCCCGGAGGAGATTCCTGGTCTTCCTCCAAAGAGGGAGATTGACTTCAGCATTGAGCTGGTGCCTGGCACAGCTCTGATTTCTCGTGCCCCTTATCGTTTGGCTCCTGCAGAGTTGAGAGAACTCAAGGAGCAGTTGGACTATTTGCTGGAGAAAGGTTTTATCCGACCTAGTATGTCGCCGTGGGGAGCGTCCATTTTGTTTGTGAAGAAGAAGGATGGCTCAATGCGGATGTGCATTGATTTTTTCCAGTTGAACAAAGCGATTGTTAAGAACAAGTACCCTTTACCCAGGATCGATGATCTGTTTGATCAGCTGCAAGGTTCAGAGGTGTATTCAAAGATTGACTTGCGTTCCGAGTACCATCAGCTGAGAGTAAGAGATCAAGATGTCGCAAAGACTACTTTTCGTACGAGGTACGGGCACTTTGAGTTCCTGGTTATGCCGTTTGGGTTGACCAACGTGCCTGCAGTCTTTTATGGATCTGATGAACCGAGTCTTCCGAGAGTTTATTGATCAGTTTGTGATTGTGTTCATTGACGACATCTTGGTATATTCTAAGACTCCTTTGGAGCATAAGGAGCACCTGAGAATTGTCCTTCAGACGTTGAGAGACCAGCAGCTGTATGATAAATTCTCCAAGTGCGAGTTTTGTCTGGATCGCGTCGTATTCTTGGGTCATGTTATTTCAGCCGAGGGGATTTCTGTGGATCCCAATAAGGTTGATGCTGTTTTGAACTGGGAGCGTCCGAGAAATGTGTCGGAGATTTGCAGTTTCTTGGGTCTGGCTGGCTATTTCCGTCGTTTCATTGAAGTGTGTCGGAGATTTGCAGTTTCTGGGTCTGGCTGGCTATTTCCGTCGTTTCATTGAAGGGTTCTCTAGCATAGCTAAGCTGATGACTCAGATGACTCAAAAGGACAAGCGGTTTGTGTGGACTGAGCAATGTGAGAATGCGTTTCAATTGCTCAAGGAGAAGCTGACTACTGCACCTGTGTTGGCTCTGCCGTCCGGATCAGGTGGTTTCATTGTTTGTTCTGATGCTTTGCTCAATGGATTGGGCTATGTTTTGATGCGGAATGGTCGAGTCATTGCGTAAGCCTTGCGGCAGCTGAAACCGCATGAGACTCGTTATCCAGTCCATGATTTGGAACTAGCAGCCGTGGTCTTTGCATTGAAGATCTGGCGTCATTACCTGTATGGCGAGAAATTTGTGGTGTACTCGGACCACAAAAGTTTGCAGTATCTGTTTTCGCAGCCTGACTTGAAATGAGACAGCGTCGTTGGATGGAGCTGCTAAAGGACTTTGATTGTGAGATCAAGTATCAGCCTGGGAAATCGAACGTAGTGGCCGATGCTTTGAGCAGGACGGCTAGTGAGATGCTTGCTTCGTTGTATATTTCTAAGGATCAGGAGCATTTTAACACTACTGGTTGGAGATTCTACTCGGCTGGGGATTGTGTTGTGGTTTCTTCTTTCCAAGTGGAGCCACAGATTGTTTAGACTATTCGAGCAGCTCAAAGGACTGATCCTTCCATCCACGAGTTGAAGTTGAAGGTCAGGGCTGGAGAACTTGAGGATTATTCCGTTTCTTCTGATGGTTGCTTGAGGTTTCGGGGCAGGCTGGTTGTTCCTAACCTCATTGATTTGAAGGAGAAGATCCTTTGGGAAGCGCACTGCAGTAGACATAGTGTTCATCCTGTTCCACGGAAGATGTACCATGCGTTGAAGCCGCACTTCTGGTGGGCTGGCCTGAAGAGCGACGTTGCTGGGTTCGTTGCTCGTTGTTTGAACTGTCAGATGGTTAAGGCCGAAAGGATGAGACCTGGTGGTCTGTTGCAGAGTTTGGAAGTGCCCCAATGGAATTGGGATCACATAGCGATGGATTTCGTGACGCATCTGCCTCGTACCAGCAGAGGATGCGATGCTATTTGGGTAGTTATCGACCGATTGTCGAAATCTGCACATTTTATTCCCTACGGTATGATCTTTTCTCTGAAGAAAATGGCGAAATTATACGTGGATTTTGTGGTTAGACTGCACGGTGTGCCTGTTTCGATCGTTTCAGACCGAGATCCAAGGTTTACTTCTAGGTTTTGGAAGAGTTTGCAAGCAGCTTTGGGTACCAGATTGGCTATGAGCACAACGTATCATCCCCAAACAGATGGCCAATCTGAGCGAACTATCCAGACGTTGGAGGATATGTTACGAGCTGTTGTGATGGATTTTGGAGGTAGCTGGCAAGACGCATTGTCTTTGGTGGATTTTTCCTACAATAACAGCTATCAAGTGACGATTGGTATAGCGTCGTTTGAGGCTTTGTACGGCAAAAAGTGCAGATCGCCAGTATGTTGGGAAGAAGTGGAGGAGAAGCAGCTATATGCCCCAGATTTTGTGCAGCAAATGAAGGATCACGTGGATCTAATTCGACAACGGATGAAAGCTGCCCAGGATCGCCAAGCCAGTTATGCAAATAAGAGGCGTCGACCTCTAGAGTTTCAGGTTGTGATAGGATCAACATGGCACGAAAACAAGCCTAGGAGTTCAGAAGTGGGGGTTGAATGAACTCCTTGGTATTTTAAATTTTCGAAACCGTTTAAAACTATTTTTACAAGCACCGCTTAACTTAAGTCTGAGTTACCAGACTTAAGGTATCTCAGTTTTAAAGGCTGATTCTCGGTTAACAAAAATGTGCGGAAAGAAACCGATTAATCAGTGAACAGTGTAAACAGTAAATAATCCGTAATATAAACGTTAAGGGACAGAGTTTGTTTCTGGAAGTTCGGATATAAATATCCCACGTTCCCCATCTTCCTTTCAGGAAGGTTTCACTAGAAGATTTGATGTGTGCAGGCCTTCTACAAACACCCGATCACTGAGCCTCGCTCAAAGTGAACTCCTAACAATTCCACAAACAATCACGCAGACGCAGCTGCTGGTTTTACATCACTTAGAATGATATTTTTCAAACGGCTTTTAGACAGCGCGTTTGTTACAGACTCAACAATGAATACAACGATGGAATACAAATCTATTGAGTGCTGTAAATTCTCTTGTTTCTAAACAACGAAACTCGATTCAAAAGATTGAACCAGAGAATAAACTCGAAGGTAAATCTATGAAGGCTTGTTTGAAAGTTCTTCGAGTTGTGAGATTTTTGAGAATAACTTCAAATTGCAATGCGCTCAGAAAATTGGCAGAGTGACGGTAATTAACAATAGCGAAGGAGACTTCTTCAATTCAAACTTCTGCTATTTATAGTCTTCATTCACAACGGTCGATTAACTCTGTAAAGGAAAATAAAATCCCTTTTTGAAATCTGATAATCTGTAACCGTATATCCTGCTCCACCAAATGGTAAATTTCACATCGTCAGAACCAGATTGTCGTTTTCCATATTTGTGCAATCACCGTATAACGTCCTCTGTAAGTTGTACTATTTACCCAAAATAGTACCGATCTTGTCTCCTTAATTCCAGGCAATTGTACGATTCTGTTAAGGCCATTGATCTTTTCCAATTTGAGTATTTGATCGAATTTGAATCAATTCATTGTTTTTACACCAGCTGATGACTTGATCATCTGAAAGTATGCGCCAGCTGATAGCTTCAACTCCTGAAAATATGCACCAGCTGATCGCTTGAAATATGACGTACCGGCTGGTTGCAACGCCTAAACACTTCATCACATGATTTGTCCAACAGCTGAAATTACCAACGGCTGATATACCAACAGCTGATATACGAGTAGATAATTATATGCAAAACCCATCGGCTGAATCCTAGCGCTAATCCAATACGCTGTCGTTTCAACTTATCCAAACGTTGTCATTTTGCAATCTTTAACAAAACACGCTAACACTCAACAACTTGCGTCTGAAACTAATACATCTGCTGATTACCAACCAACGGCTGAATTTATCCCAACGGCTGATTGAACTCACTTCTGAATCATATACCCAACGGCTGAAATCATACCAAATGCTAACGTAGAAATCCAACGACTGATCCAGTACCAGAAACTGATAACCTGTAATAATTCAACCTTTGACATAATCCCGAATATCAACATAAACGTTGTCATTTTGCAATCTTTAACAAAACACGCTAACACTCAACAACTTGCGTCTGAAACTAATACATCTGCTGATTACCAACCAACGGCTGAATTTATCCCAACGGCTGATTGAACTCACTTCTGAATCATATACCCAACGGCTGAAATCATACCAAATGCTAACGTAGAAATCCAACGACTGATCCAGTACCAGAAACTGATAACCTGTAATAATTCAACCTTTGACATAATCCCGAATATCAACATCTGATATCTAGCATCTGAAAATCTCAACCCAAAATCTGAATACTTCCACTTAACAACCATAAGATGAATATCAACCCGTCGACTGAAATATGCTATGTTCCAAATACGTAGTTGATACCATCGTCTGTCTTTCCATATTTAGCTTAACTTCAGCACTTATATTATTCTGTTATCACCAAAATATAATAAATTTTATCCTAACAATTTCCCCCTTTTGGTGATGACAAAACTTAGCAGCCGAGATATATGAATAGGCAAAAATAAATTGCACAAGGACTGCTGAAATTCAAACTTCCATAAAGAACTGTATATAAGATTTGTACAAAGAATCAACAACCATTCTATCCTAGCCAGTCCTCAAAAGATCACCTGAATGGCCCTCCACTACTGGTGTAATGTCTTCGCTTGGAAGATCCACTTCTGTTGCCAGAACTGCTCCTTCCACCGCTTCTACCTCTGTTTTGACCTTCTCTACTCATAATACCACTGAATCTGTCGACAATATCTATTGTACGAACATTATCACCACATGTATTGCCACTTCCTCTGTTTTGATCATCAGGAGGTGGTTGAGGGCGGCTGCTACTCACTTCCCCCTTTTTACCACCACAGTTGATATAAGCAATAAGTTCGCTCAGTTGGTCGGTGATGATATTGAGGGTTTCCTATGCCTGAGCACGAAATTCTAATAAATCATTGCGAGTAGCGGCCACCTGCTCATCCAAAGATGTGACTTTGGCATTAAGTGCTCTAAAATCCTTTCAAAAAACTCCATCGAATCAGCAGTGACAGCAGCACTGTTGATATAAGCAATAAGTTCGCTCAGTTGGTCGGTGATGATATTGAGGGTTTCCTATGCCTGAGCACGAAATTCTAATAAATCATTGCGAGTAGCGGCCACCTGCTCATCCAAAGATGTGACTTTGGCATTAAGTGCTCTAAATTCCTTTCAAAAATCCATCGAATCAGCAGTGACAGCAGCACTGTGAGCCAGAAAACCTTTCCTAAATTCATTGAAACGAAGGGTCTGGACATCATCGAGAGTGCGGCCATCTTTTCGAACATTTTGAATCAACTTTCGATGGTCTTCTCCTTGTTGTAGCAGACCATTCCGAAGGCCCTTGTCAAGCGTGGTCAGCCTGGATAATACATCTTTGTGAGAATCACCAATATGCCTGATATCGTGTGACTGAGCATCAAGGCGCTGCCATAAAATGTTTTTTGAAATCATCAAGATAAGTCGAAAGATTTGTAGCGATAGTCGGTAGCAAAGGCTGAGTTTGAGTTGCATCATCTCCCAAAAGAATGTAATTGTCAATAAAGTTCATGGATGAATCAGCAGTGGTGGTTGGAGAGGCTAATCGCTGATCGATGTCCATCTGGTTATCCTCCTCCTCAACAACTGATCTGAATGCTAACTGTACATTTTGACTGGCTACTGAAACAGAAGATCTCTGTACATCTCGCAACGCTGTCCTCTCAAAAACAATAGACGAAACAAAACTGTCAATGTCTGTGATACTTAACCCATTGAATAAGCTGTTCTAAACAAAAACTATGCAAAACTGAGATAATCTGAGAGAATGAATAGTCGGCTGTCGAAAGACAAAACAAGAAACTGGCTCAACAATCTCAAGAGATCGACAAAAGTTAACTGAACCGACTGGAAGCAATTTCCCAGAAACAGAGAATTCACAAACCGCCAAACACACATCCGCCCATCTCTTTTTCAACAACTTGAAAATGTACTAACTACTGGAAGAGTGTCTTCATAAGACAGTTGCCGCGGAACTTCATTATGTACAATCGGCTTAGGGATCTTCACCCAGTGATCACCGCATGGTTCAACAACCCAAACTCCATCAACACCAATCATAGTTCTAATCCAGCACTTAGATGGAGTGTTGGTGTTGGTTCTGGCTATTACTGCACCGCGATCACGTGGACGCCCTTAAAAAATCTTTGAGCAACACGTCTTCTTCCACATAAGACCGTGTGCTTTTGTCTGTTCCTTCAATTCTTCCAACACAAATGAATGAATATCTGATAACCTTGTTGGGGAACAACGGTGCAGGATCCGGATCCCGCCTCCCGGGGCGCAGCGGAAAACAAAATTGCTCGGGAGACGATCAATACAATTAAAATTCAAACACAATACGAACCATACATACGGTGTTTTCGTTGATTACCTTGCTGGCAACTCGTCCGTGGCTCCAACCGGAATTACAAGAACGCCGGCTCTTCATACTAGGCGGCGGTAGATTCGTCAATCAGGTCCATGATCGGAAACTATCTCCCTCTGACCAGCCTGGACTAGAAGACTGATGGATTTTATCACCAACGGATTCTCCTCGAAAAGTTGTCTGGAGCAAGTCCGGCGAGGCGGCGGCGGCGGCGAGGCTTTGGAGGAGAGGGGGGCGACCGTGTCTAGCACACTAGGTTTAGGGTTTTGTGTTGTGTCAAAGTGTGTTATGATTAAGCCTAAGTCCACATTAAGTAGACTTAATGATGGACTTGGAACCGGCCAACGGGCCCGGGTCCAACGTATGAACATTCGGTTCATCCCTATCACCGTGACTTCATCATAACTCCGATCGCCGATCAGATCGGACCGATCGACTCAGTTTCCAAAACTGAATACTATGATCTGAAAAACCATTTTTCAGAACCCCAGTGCAAAATGACCGTTTTGCCCCTCAACACGGGAAATCACGATTTGACCCCTGTTGACTTTTAGGAAGTCGCACTCCCCAAAATCCTCCTCAAGTGGTCAACACATTGAGCTCAGTATTCGTGCGGGAATCTCGAATCCAGTACTGGTATGACCCTCAATGGTTCAGGGATACAGCTAGCCGTGGGCCCACAACCATTGTGGCTCCGGGATCACAATTCCGGACTTTGCCCATCGGATCATGGTAAGAGCGTCTAGCAACATCGCCCCATGATCCCCTATGTATCACTGATAGTGCCTACAAGAACCAGTTGGTCGTGGTTAGCGTACAGTACGGTCCTTTCAATCCATATATCCCGATCAGATCAACGACCATTGGTAAATCGAGAGTCGTTATAGATCCGATAGCTATGCATACATCTTGGAGATCGAATAGTGACATCGCGAGTATAACTAGGTAAAGCCATTTACCTAAAACACTTCTAGTACTCTGGCCAGAGATTTATACACTATCATCTCCTCAGATAACATAGGATATCCACGTATGTCTGCGAGCGGTGAATCCTCGACAACGATGCATCGACTCCTACATGCATCGGGGCCTCACCCAATCCCGCCGCCTAACGACCCCAAGTGAGTCGGCAAACGGGTCAAAGTGAGGCACCTATCATGTAGAGCCTCAATGTCATTTCGAGTCGTGAGGAATAATCAGTACAACCAAGCTACCTACATCGATACCATACTATATTCGATGAAGTAGATTTTCGTTTCTAGTAGATTTTCGATGCTTCACCCAAGAATATAGGATGCTTCACCCATGTCCTTCACCCATAGATCACCAGGTCACTATCTATCTGCATACTCAGAACATCACAATGTTCCCTACCAATGAAACATGGTACTTCGCATCGCAGATACTAGTCTCGAACTCGGGCGGCCTTATCCTCATTCTGACGGCCCAATCGACTAGGAACTAATTCAGAATACACAGTGACTATTAGATGTGTTTCATGATAGCCGTCATACCCACTATCACATCTAACATACACTATAGTGCATTCCAGGTCTTTACTCAACGCAATTGTTAATCATCATACAACACAATGAAAGTAAAGAATGCCATAAATAAAATGCGAATATCATATATATAAAGATTGTCATATACAAGAATCTATAAACCCACACGCCACAAGTTGGCTAGTTGGGCATCTACTCTAACAAACCTATCCAAAACTTGTAGATCAACGGCAAACGTACCATCACCGGGGGAAAAATTTATTTTCCTGGCCTCCAAGAATTTTCTGATCAACAGTTCTCTGTACTTGGTTAAAATATACATCCTCCTGTTGAGGGCTACTCTTGTCGACTCTGCTTCTCCCCAAGATAAAACGAGTTCCTCCTTAGCAGAAATGTCTTCCACTTTCAAACTGGCTAGTTTCTTAAAGCTAAACAAATTAAACAATCTGTCAACTTCATCTATAATCTTTTCCCGCAACTGTACAAGGCACTCAATGTCTGCAAGGATCAACAAATTTTGTTCCTTTACTGGATGACCCTTAACCGGGTCTTTCTCCTCATGAGGCTTCTTCCCCTTGTCCCCCGGTTTGATCTTAGGAAGATTGGCCAGGTACCAGGTTCTTTCATCAACTCCTGGAATTTTGATACATTGGCCCAAAGTGATCTTCGTAATCTCCATATTGGCAGAAGGTAACGGAACATCCACTGGAATTGTCAATAAGATGTCCTCCAGTGACATCGCCTCATCTGCCGATAGTTCATCAGCCTCTGTCTCTGTTTCCTCCACCGGCTTGTCCACAAAATAATCAGCCGCATAAACAGTCTATAACTGCCGGTGTCCAATATCAATTGTTTCCATCTCCTCATCATCCGTGTCACTGGATGTTTCAAATACTCGCTCAGAATCACGAGCAATCAGCACTTCATATGGAAGATTAAACCAAGGTACCGATTCATCAGCTGTCCCAGCTGGTTGATCTCCAACATCAGACAGCATCAGAAATTGCCTCCTTAAAAGTTCTTGGATCAGATCCAACAACTTGATCACCCTGATCATCTTCAAGGAGAAAACCATATCTGTCAGGCCTCGTGATCATAACAGATAAACACATGCGAAGCTATCAAAAGTGGTAAAATTTTGCTTTTAGGCCCGACGGTTTTAAACATATAATTTAAAATACAACGATACTTAAAATAAGTTCCCAATTCATAAAACAACCAACATAAAGCATACATAATTCAAAACATGTATCATACTCCCCTACGGGTACAACAACAAAGCGTAGGGCATCCCCCTGGCTAACTGATACATATTATATATATATGCTATATGCTACTGGGACACACTAGCCACCTCCTGGGGCACCACCAGCTGGGTTGAAACCACGACCAGCTGTAGAACCTGGGTTTCCTGAAAACAACGCAACAAAGAAACAAACCAAGCCCCGGAGGGACATGGGGTCAAACCCCAGTACGGAGAGCAATAATACAACAGAAATAAACAACAAGGAATAAAATGCAGGTGCTATGCATGAGACGCCGAAGAACAACGGAAAGCTCGACCCACAAGGGAGCTAAGGAACTCAAACATACCTCCAAGAATTACCAACAACATACAGTGGCCACGGGTGTGTTCACAGTGTGGTAGTGAGCCACTCGCCATGATACTACACCCACTTACCGGATGCATCAAACAACTCGACCTGCTGTTGTCTCGCCCATGAAATGTGGTTGTTAACCACTCGGCGCATGGTGGCTACGATCCCAGCAGGGAGATGAGAGTGCGGTATTGCCGCTCGCCCTCACATCCTGGTAAGAAATAACAACCATACAACAATGGTACCAAGACTACCAAAACTGGAAAGGAATACCATGCGTGTATGCAACATGCGGGAATGCAAGCATATCAACATATGCAACGCAGCAAATACACAAATAGCATACACAATCCTCAACAGGACACAACCAGCAGGCACGTCAATTCCACATACCAGCGACTACAATTCATCCAAGCCATAACTTCACTGTAAATCAAGCTCAAATCCGTACCTTATAATGAGTAACAACTAACCCTACGAGAAATCCCTAAGACTCTGGTAAAAGTCTGTTAAACACACGGCATACACAACGTAAATCTAACAGGTTGCTAATCAAGCTCACGGCTGGGAGTCTCACTCGACCAGCTGGTCCATATACCTCAAAAAATACATAGAAAGCTTAAAAACTATGGCTAGGAACAAGGTCTCACCGAAAACCAGAACGTAGTTCTAGCAAATCGACGCAACACTCGAACGGCAGCAACTTCGCGTTCCTCGACTAGCCAATTCCAGCTTCTAAAACTGGTACGAATTGGAAGAGCTTCTCAAGAGGAGTCCAACGCTACATCGCACTAGCACAACACTTGCTCAATGATGTTGTCCACATCATCAGTAGATGGGGGTCTTATCTCCTCAGCAGTACCCTCTACTGCTGGTTCATCAAACTCTTCAACAATTGTCTCCACATCAGCTGTTGGTTCTGCCATCTCTTCATCCATATGCTCAACTGCTGGTTCTTGTTCACCAGTCGCAGCAGCAACCTCAACAGCTGGTTGCTTTTCAACGGGTGTTCCTTCATCCTCTACTGTCAGGCCTCGTGCTCATAACAGATAAACACATGCGGAATCTATCAAAAAGTTGGTAAAATTTTTGCTTTTAGGCCCGACGGTTTTAAACATATAATTTAAAATACAACGATACTTAAAATAAGTTCCCAATTCATAAAACAACCAACAATAAAGCATACATAATTCAAAACATGTATCATACTCCCCTACGGGTACAACAACAAAGCGTAGGGCATCCCCCTGGCTAACTGATACATATTATATATATATGCTATATGCTACTGGAACACACTAGCAACCTCCTGGGGCACCACCAGCTGGGTTGAAACCACGACCAGCTGTAGAACCTGGGTTTCCTGAAAACAACGCAACAAAGAAACAAACCAAGCCCCGGAGGGACATGGGGTCAAACCCCAGTACGGAGAGCAATAATACAACAGAAATAAACAACAAGGAATAAAATGCAGGTGCTATGCATGAGACGCCGAAGAACAACGGAAAGCTCGACCCACAAGGGAGCTAAGGAACTCAAACATAGCTCCAAGAATTACCAACACATGCAGTGGCCACGGGGTGTGTTCAAAAAATGAGAGTGCGGTATTGCCGCTCGCCCTCACATCCTGGTAAGAAAACAATAACAATTCAACAATGGTACAAAGACTACCAAAACTGGAAAGGAATACCATGCGTGTATGCAACATGCGGGAATGCAAGCATATCAACATATGCAACGCAGAAAATACACAAATAGCATACACAATCCTCAACAGGACACAACCAGCAGGCACGTCAATTCCACATACCAGCGACTAAAATTCATCCAAGCCATAACTTCGCTGTAAATCAAGCTCAAATCCGTACCTTATAATGAGTAACAACTAACCCTACGAGAAATCCCTAAGACTCTGGTAAAAGCCTGTTAAACACACGGCATACACAACGTAAATCTAACAGGTTGCTAATCAAGCTCACGGCTGGGAGTCTCACTCGACCAGCTGCTCCATATACCTCAACAAATACATAGAAAGCTTAAAAACTATGGCTAGGAACAAGGTCTCACCGAAAACCAGAACGTAGTTCTAGCAAATCGACGCAACACTCGAACGGCAGCAACTTCGCGTTCCTCGACTAGCCAATTCCAGCTTCTAAAACTGGTACGAATTGGAAGAGCTTCTCAAGAGGAGTCCAACGCTACATCGCACTAGCAAAACAACCACCGAAAACGACGGGAAATCGCCGAAAAAGCTCACGGCTGAACAGTGTTCTAGGGTTCGAAAGATAAGGAACGGAAGGCTGGAAAATTTGCTAAGTATGGGAAATGATATCACAAAATCGAAGACCAAGTCTTCCTATAAATAGCACTTGCAACGACTGGACCCAATTCTAATAATTGTCCACCGACAAAGCCAGTCGACACCATAAATCTCCCAAACCAGTATTTGCAAAGAAACCAGCTGCTGAAATCTCAAACCACGCTAAACAAAACAACGACGCATCGCATACGCCATCCAGTCTCTAGCTACAGTAACCACCACCAGCTGCAAGCTACAGTAGCGAACAATCTCTCGCAGCTGGACAACCAGACGCTGGTTCAAAAATACAAAAGCTGGGACCAGCTGCAACATACAAAACACAGCGTTGCAACTAATCAAAACGGCGTCGCACAACTGACGTCATTATCCAGTCTCAACATCTCGCCAAATACCAGTCGCAGGCTACAGCGCACAACCAGTCGCAAGCTACAAAACTTTGACACGCGTTGACCATTCTCTCGACTGGTCTCTTCACCAGCTGCCAGCTGCTGGTTCACAAGACCAGCTTTTGCCTCAAAACCCAAAAACACGAAAGCATCCAGAATTGTTCAACACACGAAATGGAACCCAAAAATGCAACTCAAACCTCAAAACAGAGATCTAAACCACAAAAATCTCTTAATCAACCGATTAATTCCAACAATTAATCCTTAATACAAAATCAGGTCTCACATTTATCCCCCACTAAAAAGGATTTCGTCCTCGAAATCACAACAACAATTCTGAATCAACAAACAACAGCAGAGGCTAAAATAGAAACAAAAACTAACACCAGAACTCGCCCAACACTAGGCCAAGAGTTCAAGATAACTGAGCAAACACATCACAACAACTAAGGATGAAAACAGCAAAACTACAAGCTACTGGGAAAATATAGCCCAACAGCTACTCAAACAGATGCGGCCACTCGCGCTGCATCTTCTCTTCCAGATCCCAAGTAGCTTCTTCCCTACCATGTTTGCTCCACTGCACCATCACCAACGGAATGGTCTTATTCCTCAACTGTTTCTATTTTCTGCCAAGGATCTGCAAAGGATATTCCTTATATCTCAACGACTGATCTAGCTCTACCTCGTCAGTTCCAAGCACATGAGACGGATCTGGCTCATACTTCCTCAACATGGAAACGTGAAAGACGTCATGCAGAGAAGATAACTCGGACGGCAACAACAGACGATACGCTAAAGGGCCAATCCTCTCGACAATCTCATACGGACCAACAAAACGAGGGGCTAACTTTCCCTTGCGTCCAAAGCGCATCACACTACGAAACAGAGAAACCTTGAGAAATACACGATCACCAACCTGAAAATCAAGAGGTCGACGCCTCTTATTCGCATAACTGGCTTGGCGATCCTGGGCAGCTTTCATCCGCTGTCTAATAAGATCCACGTGATCTTTCATCTGCTGCACAAAGTCAGGGGCAGATAGCTGCTTCTCCCCCACTTCTTCCCAACAAACTGGCGATCTGCACTTGCGGCCATACAAAGCCTCGAAAGGCGCCATGCCAATCGTCACTTGGTAGCTGTTATTATACGAAAACTCAACCAAAGACAACGCGTCTTGCCAACTACCTCCGAAATCCAACACAACAGCACGCAACATATCCTCTAACGTCTGGATAGTTCGCTCAGATTGGCCATCTGTCTGGGGATGATACGCGGTACTCATAACCAATCTAGTGCCCAAAGCTGTCTGCAAACTCTTCCAAAACCTGGAAGTAAACCTCGGATCTCGGTCAGACACGATTGAAACAGGCACACCGTGCAATCTAACAACAAAATCAACGTACAGCTTGGCCATCTTCTTCAACGAGAAGGTCGTCCCATAGGGAATGAAATGTGCAGACTTAGACAAACGGTATACAACTACCCAAACAGCATCGCACCCTCGGCTGGAACGAGGCAAATGCGTTACGAAATCCATCGCAATGTGCTCCCAATTCCATTGGGGCACCTCTAAACTCTGCAACAGACCACCAGGTCTCATCCTTTCGGCCTTAACCATCTGGCAGTTCAAACAACGGGCGACAAAACCAGCAACATCACTCTTCAGGCCAGCCCACCAAAAGTGCGGCTTCAAAGCATGGTACATCTTCCGTGCACCAGGATGAACACTATGTCTACTACACTGCGCTTCTCGAAGGATCTCCTCCTTCAAATCATTCAAATTGGGCACAACCAATCTGCCCTGGAAATGCAAACAACCATTGGACGAGACAGAATAGTCCTCAAGCTCGCCAGCCCTGACTTTCAACTTCAACTCGTGGATTGACGGATCGGTCCTCTGAGCTGCTCGAATATTAGAAACAATCTGCGGTTCCACTTGAAAAGATGAAACCATCACACAATTCTCAACCGGATAGAATCTCCAACCCGTAGTGTTGAGATGCTCTTGATCCTTAGATATATACAACGGCGCAAGCATCTCACTAGCCTTCCCGACGCATCAGCCACTACGTTCGACTTCCCAGGCTGGTATTTAATCTCACAGTCAAAATCCTTAAGCAGCTCCATCCACCGACGCTGTCTCATGTTCAAGTCAGGCTGCGAAAACAGATACTGCAAACTCTTGTGGTCGGAGTACACCACAAACTGCTCGCCATACAGGTAGTGACGCCAGATCTTTAACGCAAAGACCACCGCTGCTAAGTCCAAATCATGAACTGGGTAACGAGTCTCGTGCGCTTTCAACGGCCGCGAGGCATACGCAATGACTCTACCATTCTGCATCAACACACAACCCAATCCATTTAGCGAAGCGTCAGAACAAACAACAAAACCACCTGATCCGGACGGCAAAGCCAACACAGGCGCAGTAGTTAACTTCTCCTTGAGCAGTTGAAAAGCATTCTCACACTGCTCAGTCCAAACAAACCGTTTATCCTTCTGGGTCAATTGGGTCATCGGCTTAGCTATAGAAGAAAACCCCTCAATGAAACGACGATAATAGCCAGCCAGACCTAAGAAACTGCGAATCTCAGACACATTTCTCGATCCCTCCCAGTTCAACACCGCATCCACTTTACTAGGATCCACAGAAATGCCATCTGCTGAAATGACATGGCCCAGAAATACAACGCGTTGCAACCAAAACTCGCACTTAGAAAACTTCACATACAACTGCTGTTCTCTCAACCTATGAAGAACCATCTCCAAGTGCTCCTTGTGCTCCCTCGGAGTCTTCGAGTAAACTAAGATGTCGTCAATAAAAACAATCACAAACTGATCTATGAACTCTCGGAAAACACGGTTCATCAGATCCATGAAGACTGCAGGCGCGTTTGTCAACCCAAACGGCATCACCAAAAACACAAAATGTCCGTACCTCATACGAAATGCAGTCTTCGCGACATCTTGGTCCCTTACTCTAAGTTGATGGTACCCGGAACGAAGATCAATCTTAGAATACACCACAGAACCTTGCAACTGATCAAACAGATCATCAATCCTCGGCAACGGGTACTTATTCTTCACAGTAGCTTTATTCAACTGGCGAAAATCAATGCACATCCGCATTGAGCCATCCTTCTTCTTTACAAACAAAAAGGGCGCTCCCCACGGTGACATACTAGGGCGAATGAAACCCTTCTCCAGCAAGTCATCTAACTGAAGGCACCAACTCTATGCTGAAGTATATCTCCCGCCTCGGAGGAAAACCAGGAATCTCCTCCGGAAACACGTCGGGGAAGTGTCGCACCACGAGAACGTCACTAAGCTGAACACTAGAAGAAGAAGACGCATCCAAAGCGTAAATCATAAAGCCAGCATTTCCCAAAGACAACAAGCTAAACATCTCCATCGCGGAGACCAACGGAATCTTCGATCTCGAGTCCTGGACGTAGAAGTCCCACTTCTCACCAGACAAAGGCCTAAAGCGCACAATCCCATGGAAGAAATCCACGGAGGCCCGGTAGTTGGACAACACATCCATCCCAACTATACAATCGAAATCCCAAAGCATCAAACGGATCAAATTCGCTAACAAGGCATGCTCACCAAACCGCAACACACCATCCAACAAAATCTCTTGCGAGAACAGGTTTACACAACCGGGGGTAAAAACAAAAACAGCAGACGGTACACAAACCATGCTCAACAACAAATGAATCAGAAATAACGAATGCGTTGCACCGGTGTCAAACAACACACGAGCAGGAAAGTAAAAAACAAAGAATGTACCTCCAATCACCCGGCTCGGTGTCTCCTCGGCCTACTCCCGTGTAAAGGCGTTAACCTGCGCCTGCTGGGGTCCGGGAAAGAAAGGCTGAGACGACTGCCCAAAACGCGAAGGGCCAGGCTGCTGAAACGGCCTAAATGGAGTCTCACCAAAACGGGGCTACTGAAACTGCTGCGAACGGCCCCTAGACTGACCCCCACATCCCTGAGGCTGGGCCGCGGTCTGCTGTGCTCCAGCTGACGGACACACTTTCGCAAAATGCCCGTACTGACCACAAAGGTTGCAGGAACCCTGCACACCAACACACTGCGTGGAAGAATGCTTTCCACCGCAAAAACAAAAAAACTCAACCCGAGAGCCGCTGCTACTCGAGCCGCCAGAACCAGAAGACCCTGAACCAGACTTCTTCTT
>KV018475.1:37817-55150 GCA_001598015.1 Dorcoceras hygrometricum
ACCTACGTTGGACTCTAGAACCGTGCAAGTGTGTTGTTAGAAACTGGACTATAACCTTTGTCACACAACTGACTAATGCTAATCAAGTATAACGAGGTTATCAACAACTAGGACGTCTGAGATAGAGATGTTACAGTGGATAAGCTTACCCTTACCCACAGTGTTACCGTATGAGTTATCACCAAAGACTATCTTTGCGCCTTTGTGTGGAATGACGTCTGATAGTAGCTTTTGATTTCCTGTCATGTGTCGAGCACAACCGCTGTCCAGGTACCACAAGTTTGATACATCAGCTGGTTTGTACCTGTTATCCTACAATCATAAAACCAGCTTTTGGTACCCAATTTTACTTGGGTCCAGATAGGATTACCCCTTTCGGGACCCATACTTGAATTACTTTGACAACTTTCCCAGTATGATAGTCCATAAGGGTCTGTGCATAGGTACTGTGAGATCTGTTGAGCTTTGATTTCATACTTTGACCACTTAGATCTCTTTTCTGCTGAACATTTTTCCAACCAGATTTTACCTTCTTTGAACTACGCCATGAGTGGTTAGGAACAAATGACTTTCGACCAGCTTTTGCTTTGTCTTTGTCCAGTTTGTTCTTTAGCCAGCTTGGCTTGGAGTTCTCAGGTTTTTGAAAGACGATACCAGATTTTACTTTGTGGTTCAACTTCTGAGGGATCTGGTCATTATATGTCATCGACTCACATGGATCATATACCACGTTGGCTTTGACAAAGCTCATGTTATTGAACTTGTCATGTGCCAGCTGTGATTGAGTACTCGTTTCTACTTCACTGCTGTCACTACTATTGAAACCCAAACCAGTTCTATCATTCGCTGGCTTTTGGCTTTCTTGCAGCTTATGGAGAGAACGAGAAGACTTGTTCCATGAGCTCACAAGATCATTTAGTGTTTCAATTTCAACTTTGAGCTCACTAGACTCTTCTCTCAACAATTCATTCTCAGCTGTCAGCTTACTCAGCTCGATTTTCAAACTGTCAGCTTCACCAAGTTCAACAGCACTTGGTTCAGCTAAACTATTTTTCAAATCACTGTTTTCAGCCTTAACTTCCTCGAATGAGTGAGAAAGCTTCCTGTACTCTTTGACCATGTCATTTAGTGCACTGACAAGGTCTTGTCGTGTAAATTCAACATTAGAGAAACTCATCCTGTTCACTATTAGACAGTGAAACTCCTCCTGTTCACTATCGCTGGATGATGAGCTGCTGGATGAAGATTCTGAATCAGTGTCCGCCCAGCTTTTGGTGCTTTCCTCAGCCACCAGTACTTTGTGATCATGCTTGCGGCTGGATATTGTATCACCTCTCATCCTCATCCGTCTATCTTTGAATTTCTCCTTCGATCTGTCCACAGCTCTTTCATCTGATTTGTCATCTATGTTGTATCAATCCTCCTTCTTGTATCTATCATCAGTTCTCTTGTCATCTCGCTTGTATCTATCATATTTATTGGGCCTGTTGCACTCAGCTGCAAAATGCCCTGGACATTCACAGTTAAAGCATTTCATATCAGATACAGCTTTATCATTTTTATGATTATTGTAAGGAGCGGAAGGGTTATAGGATCTTCTCAAATATTTCCCAAACTTCTTGACGAAGAGGGACATGACGTCATCGCTGAGTTGATCATCCATCTTTCTTGTGATTGGAGAGCACTGTTCAGTAGTTGTAGCAGCTAATGCTTTTGTAGGCTGGGATGTCTAGGGTCCAGCTTCTGCTCTTGTCTCCAACTCGAACTCATAGGATTTTAGGTTGGCAAACAAGTCGTGCAGCTCCAGCTTGTTTAAATATTTGGACTCCCTCATTGCCATAGTCTTCACGTCCCACTCCCTTAGCAACGCTCTCATTACCTTCAAAGCCAGCTCAGGATTACTGTACTCTTTTCCAAGACTGGTCAGCTCTATTACCACAGCGCTGAACCTTTCATCAAACTCAGACATCGTCTCTTCATCCTTCATCTTGATGGATTCATACTTCTGCTGAGCGACCGTCAGCTTGTTATCTTTTGTTTCGTCGCTTCCTTCACATATTTGAGTTAGCTTTTCCCAATATCTTTAGCTGTGGTGCATGTTTTGATTTTGCTGAACATGTTTTTGTCCTTGTCCAACGTCTTGTATAGAATGTCCCTGGACACATTGTCCAGATTGGCTTTCTTCTTGTTTTCACTGTTGTACTCATGTCTGCTCTTCCCTAGGAATTAAGGCTCGCCATTGGATATAGCAAAATCTAGATTCGGCTTCATTATTTCAGCGGGCCTTCAGTGATAACCGCCCACATTTCGTCATCTAGAGCAGCCAGATGCGTCTGCATGCGAATCTTCCAATCATCGTAGTCCTCCTTGGAAAACATGAGAATCTTGTTGTGAGAAGTCGACATATTAAGATATAATAACGCACAAATAAAAACTGTTCAATAACTGAGATGTGCAGGCTCTGATACCAATTGATAGGATCAATATGGCATGAAAACAGGCCTAGGAGTTCAGAAGTGGGGTTGAATGAACTCCTTGGTATGTTAAATTTTCGAAATCGTTTAAAACTATTTTTACAAGAACCGCTTAACTTAAGTCCGAGTTACCAGACTTAAGGTATCTCAGTTTTAAAGGCTGATTTCTCGGTTAACAAAAATGTGCGGAAAGAAACCGATTAATCAGTGAACAGTGTAAACAGTAAATAATGCGTAATGTAAAAGTTAAGAGATAGAGTTTGTTTCTGGAAGTTCGGATATAAATATCCTACGTCTCCCCTTCTTCCTTTTCAGGAAGGTTTCACTAGAAGATTTGATGCGTGCAGGCCTTCTACAAACACGATCAGCGAGCCTCGCTCAAAGTGAACTCCTAGCAACTCCACAAACAATCACGCAGACACAGCTGCTGGTTTTACAACACTTAGAATGATATTTTTCAAACGGATTTTAGACAGCGCGTTTGTTACACTCAACAATGAATACAACGATGGAATACAAATCTATTGAGTGCTGTAAATTCTCTGGTTTCTAAACAACGAAACTCTATTCAAAAGATTGAACCAGAGAATAAACTCGAAGGTAAATCTATGAAGGCTTGTTTGAAAGTTCTTCGAGTTGTGAGCTTTTTGAGAATAACTTCAAATTGCAATGCGCTCAGAAAATTGGCAGAGTGACGGTAAGTAACAATAGCGAAGGAGACTTCTTCAATTCAAACTTCTGCTATTTATAGTCTTCGTTCACAATGGTCGATTAACTCTGTAAAGGAAAATAAAATCCCTTTTTGAAATCTGATAATCTGTAACCGTATATCCTGCTCCACCAAATGGTAAATTGCACATCTTCAGAACCAGATTGTCGTTTTCCATATTTGTGCAATCACCGTATAACGTCCTCTGTAAGTTTTACTATTTACCCAAAATAGTACCGATCTTGTCTCCTTAATTCCAGGCAATTGTACGATTCTGTTATGTCCATCGATCTTTTCCAAATTGAGTATTTGATCGAATTAGAATCAATTCATTGTTTGTACACCAGCTGATGACTTTATCATCTGAAAGTATGCACCAGCTGATAGCTTCAACTCCTGAAAATATGCACCAGCTGATCGCTTGAAATATGACGTAACGACTGGTTACAACGCCTGAACACTTCATCACCTGATTTGTCCAACAGCTGAAATTACCAACGGCTGATATACCAACAACTGATATACGAGTAGATGATTATATGCAAAACCCATCGGCTGAATCCTAGAGCTAATCCAATACGCTGTCGTTTCAACTTATCCAAACGCCGTCATTTTGCAATATTTAACAAAACACGCTAAAACTCAACAACTTGCGTATGAAACTAATACATCTGCTGATTACCAACCAACGGCTAAATTTATCCCAGCGGCTGATTGAACTCACTTCTGAATCATATACCCAACGGCTGAAAGAATACCAAATGCTAACGTAGAAATCCAACAACTGATCCAGTACAAGAAACTGATAACCAGTAATAATTGAACCTCTGAAATAATCCCGAATATCAACATCTGATATCTAGCATCTGAAAATCTCAACGCAACATCTGAATACTTCCACTTAAAGATTAATTGTTGGATTAATCAAATTTTAAGGAATTCTGGGTGTTCAGATTTCAATTTGAAGGTTTCGTTTGCATTTTCGGGTTAGATTTCACATTTAGAGCAATTCTGGAAATTTTGGAATTTTCGAGTTTGAAATCTGATTTTGTGGTGAAAGCTGATCGGTTTGGTGAAATCTGGTTGTCTCGTGGGTAGGAGAGATCCGATGCGTTAATGTGTAGAGATCTGGTCGCAGCGCGTAGTGAGCGCAAGATCCATACGCTGTTGTTTCGTGAGTTCTGGATGTCCCGTAGTTAGGTGAGATCTGTTTGCGTGTGTGACGCCTGGTTGTATCGCTGAGAGCAGATGTCAACTCGGGTCAGCGTTCCTGTAGCGCGAGATGGAAACGTCGTCGTTTAAGAGAGATCTGATATTTCGTTAGCGCTAGGATCTGATTTAGAAATCTGCCCCGCGTGTTTTGTGTTTAGCGCAATACGATGTCGTTTAGATAAGTTAATACGGTGTTGTCTGGCTTAGCATTTGGTTGTGAGATCTGATGAGCGTGATCGCTGGTGCGCTGGTCAATGTATAGCGCTGGTTTTCAGATCTCACCAATACATCGCCGTTTTGGTTAGCGCTTGATGGAGAGATCTGTGGCCTAAGATTTGCGTTTAGCGTTAGCAATCAGATTTCAACCGTGGTTCTGTGCGACGTCGTTTTAGCGGTTAGCGCTATTTCTAGCTTTTAGCGTTTTTGGTTTTCAGATTTCACCGTGGTTTTGGAGTGTTGAGCGTTGTGTAGCGCAACGAGCGATGACTTGTGAAATCTGATTCTGTCGATGGATATTTTAATCAGATTTCACGTGTATATATGTTAGAAGTCTGGACCTCGTTTTCATTAAACCAAATTCCATACTTAGCAAAAATCCTCTCGACTCTCATTCTTCGCTCAAACCCTCGGGTACTGTTCACCATGAGCTTCTCCGGCGAATTCCCGTCGTTTCCGGCCATCACTTTGGACGTTCGAGGTAGCGTTGGACTCCTCTTGAGAAGCTCTTTCATTCCATACCACTTTTGGAAGCTGCGATTGGCTGGTTGTGGAACGCGAAGTTGCTGCTCGTTTGTGCGTTGTGTAGTTCAGGTAGAACTTCGTTCTTTTTACGATGAGATCTTGTTCCTAGCCTTGAATTAAGCTTCCTGTTAAGTTGTATTGTTGGGATTGGTCGCTGGTTTGAATGTATGTGTAGCACCCAGACCTTACGGGGCCACGAGTTTGAGAAAAACGAAATAAAAGATATAATCGAAGGGTTGGAATGATAAAATAAAAAAAAAATCGAAGTCTGATAGTTGGGGCCAATTAACAAAAACAGATTTATATAATAGTTCCCAAATACATGATGCAATTGCGAATATTACAACTGTCGGAATTCTACATGAATTTTCTGTTGTTGCAACAGATCTCAGTTTGAGAAAAACGAAATAAAAGATATAATCGAAGGGTTGGAATGATAAAATAAAAAAAAAATCGAAGTCTGATAGTTGGGGCCAATTAACAAAAACAGATTTATATAATAGTTCCCAAATACATGATGCAATTGCGAATATTACAACTGTCGGAATTCTACATGAATTTTCTGTTGTTGCAACAGATCTCAGTACAAGGTTAACAAAGATCCAAAACAACAAAACAGCAATGGCTTCGCGGAATCGCCGGCCTTTCGATAAACACTCACACGCCGTCACTGACTCAGACTCCACCTCCCAATTGCTCCGGTGCTGACTCACCTGCATCAAGAAAGCTAGTGAGCCTAGGGGCTCAGCAATAAAAACTGAGAGTAACAAAACACATTATGCAGACGTAAGATATCACATAAGACATCGCAGTTTAGAGGAAGACAATAAACATAAGATCTCATCGTAAACAATTCTGTGGAAAAACTCAGATTCCACCATCAATATTTTCGTTAGACTTATGGCTCATAAAGTCCCGTTGCACTCGATCGAATGACTACTGATATCAGTTACTATATGGTGAAGTCTGACCCAATATGAGGGGCAACCGAACCGCTCGTCTATTGCTCACCCTTCCAATATGGACTGTCATTATCTTTGCCATACACCGTAAAGTCTGATCAATTTTCTTCCTTTAAACAACTTCTGGTTTAAACCAGATCTCATCATCATCAGGTTCACTTATTTAAAATCGATTTTCCATACAAACATTTTCACTTAACATCCAACTGAAATATAGGATAGGCAGAAATCTGAAAGAAACAATGTTTGACTTTGAGATGAATTTCAGAAGTCTTTACAGATGTGTCTTGAGGGTCATTAACGCTATTAAGGTTCAGATTTTTACTGTAGGAAACTATCGCTAGCAGAGAACAACTATGGAAGAGGTCTGGTAACATGGAATAACACTGCGGGTTAGGAAACAGACTTCTACTGTACAATGGTTATCGCTAGTGGAAAACAGGTCTCTCTAGTGCAAAGGTTTCTGACAACAGACTCTATGAGGTGTCACAAACAAAGCTGTCAACAGATCTCTCGTGAAATGGACAGTAGGTTGCTGTCAACAGATCTCTCGTGAAATGAACAGTAGGTTGCTGTCAACAGATTCTCTGGGAAAACACAAACAAAGCTGTCAACAGATCTCTCGTGAGATGAACAGTAGGTTGCTGTCAACAGATTCTCTGGGAAAACACAAACAAAGATGTCAACAGATCTCTCGTGAAAACACAAACAAAGCTGTCAACAGATCTCTCGTGAAATGAACAGTAGGTTGCTGTCAACAGATCTCTCGTGAAATGAACAGTAGTTTGCTTAAGGAACTTGATATTACTACATTACGAACGACCAGCAACGTTACTACTTATGCCTATCAAACCAGAACAAATATCTGATTCGACCAGCTTCACCAGCTTCGTGAAGTCAAGTTCGAACGTTACTTTCTAACTGAAGGAAAAGAACATCTCTACAACTTAACAATGAACAGAAAGCTGGAATGCTCAGCGTTTTAAAATCAACATTATCATCTCCATCAACATCGCGAAACATATTTTTAAGTTTTCATTAAAAACTACTGTGAACCAGATCAACAAGCATTTTAAATCAGCAGAACATGAACATAACCTCAGGCATGAAACTGCGAAACGAAAGGAGAACAATACATATGCTTTCATGGCGTAGCAAGAATCAGATTTACTTGCCTTAACACTGAGAATTCATGAATTGCAGCAGGTCACACAGAGAGTCTCCTTGAACACCAAGATGAGCTTCAACAGGTTATTAAGTGAAAAAAGGAAGTCAAGTTCGAACGTTACTTTCTAACCGAAGGAAAAGAACATCTCTACAACTTCACAATGAACAGAAAGCTGGAATGCTCAGCGTTTTAAAATCAACATTATCATCTCCATCAACATCGCGAAACATATTTTTAAGTTTTCATTCAAAACTACTGTGAACCAGATCAACAAGCATTTTAAATCAGCAGAACATGAACATAACCTCAGGCATGAAACTGCGAAACGAAAGGAGAACAATACATATGCTTTCATGGCGTAGCAAGAATCAGATTTACTTGCCTTAACACTGAGAATTCACGAATTGCAGCAGGTCACACAGAGAGTCTCCTTGAACACCAAGATGAGCTTCAACAGGTTATTAAGTGAAAAAATGAAACTTCTCTCACAAATCATTGGTTTATATAGTGCACAAGTACACAAGTATGGGAGTATGATTTTGAACAGGGATAAATACTTGAGTAGGCATGGTGAACCACACCTACTTCTCTAAAATTTTTACTAAAAGTCCCTGTCACTATTTTGATTTGTAAAGCGCTGCACAAATCTGAAAATTAGTCATTCTCCCATCCAAAACCATTTTATTTTTGTGAAATATAATTAATGCTCATCCTGCGCTTGAGGATACATCCAACAGACCTCATGCACCTCGTGAAATCTGAAAAAATAGAAATCGACTTTCGAATAGATAGACAATGCTGAAATCTGGATTTCGAAAAGGTCTTAAATTAAAAGGACTAGAAATTGTGGTCCTATGGATTTTGGGGCGCTACAACTCTACCCACCTTATAAAAATTTCGTCCTCGAAATTTACTTACCGAACAAATCTGGGTAACGACTATGCATATCAGCTTCCGTTTCCCACGTAGCTTCTCGTTCCGTCTGATTCAACCACTGAACTTTTACCATAGGTATGCTACGGTTCCTCAGCTTCCTAATCTCCCTAAGAAGGATTTTCTTAGGTCTTTCTTCGTAGCTCAAATCTGGTGCTAAGTGAATTGGTTCAGCGTTCAATATGTGTGATGGGTGGGGAACGTATTTCCTCAAAGATGATACGTGGAATACATTATGCACTGAAGACAATTGTGGCGGCAATGCTAATCGATATGCCAATGTTCCTACCTTGTCCAAGATCTCATAGGGACCAATATATCTGGGGCTCAATTTTCCCTTCTTTCCAAATCGCATTACTCCTTTCATTGGAGCCACTTTCAAAAAGACATGATCACCAACGTCAAAATTCAGCTCTCTTCTTCTATTGTCCGCATAGCTCTTTTGCCTGCTTTGGGCAGCTTTCATCCTCTCCTTGATTTTTCTAACAGCGTTCACTGTTTGATCTACCAGATCTGGTCCTAAAACATTTCGCTCTCCTATCTCATCCCAATGAAGAGGCGTTCTACATTTGCATCCGTAGAGAGCTTCATAAGGGGCCATCTGGATAGAAGCTTGGAAGCTATTATTATATGCAAATTCAACCAACGGTAATTTCAGATCCCATCCTTCTGAGAAATCTATAATACACGCTCTGAGTAAATCCTGTAAAATCTGGATCACTCTTTCTGATTGTCCATCGGTTTATGGATGAAAGGCTGTACTAAATGTCAGCTTTGTTCCTAAAGCTCGATGCAGACTCTTCCAAAATGCGGACGTGAACTTGCAGTCCCTATCAGATACGATTGCACTGGAATGCCATGAAGTCTGACAATCTCTTTTATATACAATTCTGCGTATCTACCCATATCGTAAGTTGTATTTACCGACAAAAAGTGAGCAGATTTTGTAAGTCTATCCACTGCAACCCAAATAGAATTATATCCTTGGGAAGTTCTGGGAAATACAACCACGAAATCCATGGCTATACAGTCCCACTTCAACTCTGGAATGGGCAACGGTTTCAACATTCCTCCTGGCCTCTGGTGTTCAGCTTTCACCACTTGGCATGTTAAACATTCGGAGACAAATATGGCGATGTCTCTTTTCATTCCCGGCCACCAGTAAAGCTTCTGAAGATCTTTATATATTTTAGTGCCTACCGGGTGAACGGAGTAAGGGGTTGAGTGAGCCTCCTTCATAAGATCTGTTCTCAAAGTGTCGACCTTGGGTACCCAGATTCTTCCCTGAAATGTAATGATACCCTCTCATGAGAAATAGAGGTTGCTGCCTCTCTCTTTGTCTTGTTTTACCCACTTCTGGAGTTGCTCATCAGCTAATTGTCCCTCACGAATCTGGTCCAATAGATTTGACCTTATGGAGAGTTCTGCCAACACTATCGCGTTACCGCTGGACACCACTTCGATTCCAGACTTCTCAATATCATGCGCCAATGATCTCTGGACAGATAACTGAGCTAAACCAACAGATTTCCTACTCAAGGCATCAGCGACTACATTGGCTTTCCCTGGGTGATAACTGATTGTGCAATCGTAATCCTTCACCAATTCCAACCATCTCCTCTGCCTCATATTTAATTCCTTCTGAGTGAAAAAGTATTTCAGACTTTTGTGATCTGTGAATATCTCGCATTTCTCCCCGTACAAGTAATGCCTCCAGATCTTAAGGGCGAACACTACTGCTGCCAACTCCAAGTCATGCGTGGGATAGTTTTTCTCGTGATTCTTCAGTTTCCTCTAAGCGTAAGAAATCACTCGACAGTCCTGCATCAATACGGCGCCTAATCCCAACTTGGACGCATCTGTGTAAATTACAAACTTTCCTTGATCAGATGGCATAGTTAGCACAGGGGCCTCAATCAGCGCTTTCTTCAACTGTTCAAAACTGCCTTGGCATTCCGGAGTCCACTCAAACTTGATCAGTTTCCTAGTTAGCGATGTCAAAGGGACAGCGATCTTCGAAAATCCCTTGATAAAACGTCTATAGTAACCGGCTAAACACAGAAAGCTTCTAACTTCATAAACATACTTTGGCACTGGCCAATCACGGACGGCTTCTACCTTTGCAGGGTCTACCTCCAATCCATTCTCAGATATAATATGTCCTAAGAAAGCCACTTTCTCCAACCAGAAGTCACATTTACTATATTTGGCAAACAGCTGCTTATCCTTCAAAGTCTGGAGCACCGTCCTCAAGTGGTTCGCATGCTCGAATCTGCTCATAAAATATACTAGGATATCATCGATTAACACAACTACAAACTGGTCTAGAAAGGGTTGGAAAACTCTTAAAAGCTGTCTTGTAGATGTCTGCTGGCTTTATCTTCAATTGATGATAATCGGACCTCAAATCGATCTTAGAGAAAACAACAGATCCCTTCAACTGATCAAACAGATCTTCAATTCTAGGCAAGGGATATTTATTCTTAATGGTTAGCTTATTCAGTTCTCTATAGTCTATACACAATCTCAAGCTCCCGTCCTTTTCTTAACGAACAAAACAGGGGCTCCCCATGGCGATGTGCTAGGTCTGATAAATCCTTTGTCCAGTAGTTCCTGTTTTTGCTCCTTTAACTCCCTCATTTCTGATGGGGCAAGTCGATAGGGTGGTTTGGAAACTGGTGCTGCTCCTGGTACTAAATCAATTGCGAATTCCAGTTCCCTATCAGGTGGTAGTCCAAATATATCATCCGGGAAAACCTCGGGGAATTCATTTACTATCTCAACATCTGGAATCTAGGGCCTACGGGTAATCGTTAAGGATGATAGGCTTATCAAAAATCCTAATCCTCCTTTCCTCGAACAACTATGAGCCTTAAGAGCTGAAATAATAGGAGGGATCTTGCAGATTTGACTAGCTTCGAACGTGAACCAGTCTCCCTTTGGGGGTTTTACCACCACGGTTCTAAGTTTGAAATCTATCACTACTCCATATTTAGTTAGCCAGTCCATTCCTAAAATCATATCGAATTCCGTCATAGGTAAAACAATCAAATCAGCAGTGACCAAATGTCCTTGAAGATTGATCTCCAAATCACGAAACAATTCATGGGACACTAATTCTTCTCCAGAGGGCACCGTTACACAAAATCCAATGGTCACTTGGTCAGTTCTGACAGGTAATTTCTTAGCAAAGTCTGCCGCTATAAACGAATGCGTCGCACCTGAATCTATAAGAGCTAAAGAGGGAATTCCAGCGATCAAAATCTTACCTGTAGCCACTGTAGAATCTGGATTGGCTTGCTCGGTTGTTATTACGTAAGCCCTGCTGGTCACCATTTGTTTCGACTTCGGGCAGTTCTTAATAAATGCCCTGGTACTCCACATCTGTAGCAAACATTTTGTCCAACTCTGCAAGGGCCAGGGTGGTTCTTCTGACATTTGGGACATTGAGGTCCGTTAGCAACTGCTGAAACCGCGCTAATGGGTTGTACATCCAGAGGTTTCTGCTCCTGATTCTTCTGTCCTTGTGATCGCTGTTGATTCTTATATGGCTTCTTGGTTGGTCGCTGGTCATTTTGTTGGAAAACATGCCTCTTCAATTGTCAGGCCCCGTGCTAATTACTAACAATTAACACATAATAAGCGCATAAACAAGGAAGCTTAAAATCAGGGCTTAAAAATTTTTCGAAATACAATGGCCTGAACTTCAAATCATACATTCAAAATAGCGATAATTAAAATATGAGTTGACTCAAACTCCAACACAACAGGTAACAACAGTATATCAATCAAATACAAATCCCCAATACATGATAACACGGGGCATCCCCCGGTTCAATACATATCATATATATAAACTGGGACTCAGGGACGTGGGGATCGACCAGCTGAACTTCCACTCTGCCCATCTCGGTTACCTGAAGCTCCTGCAAATGGAACGCAGGCCCAAACAAGACAAAAGCAGGAAACAAGTACGAGGTCAAGCCTCAGTACGAAGAGCTATCAAAGCAGATAAACATGCAACATGCTATAAATCAATGCTATAAATGCATGAGGCTGTCAAAGGAAATCAGTCAGCTAGGCCAGTGCATCAACCAAAAATCATAACAAGTCGCCTCTATACCACGGTCTATCAACCGGGAAATCATCGGTCCGTGATCATCGGGGCCCATCAGGCCATCACAACTCGGCGGTAGACACTCGTATCCGGTAGTCACCGCTACGACGATAGCGTTGGACTTTTCGGGCACGACCAACAGTCGGTCAGTCACAACGTGGCACCCAAGGCCAGTGCATCAACCGGCAAATCATAACAAGTCGCCTCTATACCACGGTCTATCAACCGGGAAATCATCGATCCGTGATCATCGGGGCCCGTCAGCCCATCACAGCTCGGCGGTAGACACTCGTATCCGGTAGTCACCGCTCCGACGATAGCGTTGGACTTTTCGGGCATGACCCAACAGTCGGCCAGTCACAACGTGGCACCCAATCAGGTTATCAAATCAAATCTGTAAATCAGGCTCAAGATGTATGCATGAATGTCATTCACTATCCATGCTAGATGCATACAATTTATAATACGTGAAGCAAAACATAACTCAATCAATTCCATCATCTAAATTCACGTAAGCCACAAAACAGCAGTTCACAACATCGAATAATAGACATGTTCGCGCTCAAGTTGCTAAGGGCTGCTCAAATCGTACCTTAATTCCTCAACAAACTACCTCAAAAAGGCACGGCAAACACACTGCCTAAGGAAGCATATTCTCCTGGCTTTGCAATTCACGGCAAAAGGCTTCCTAGAAGCTGAAATCTAGAATTATACACAAGAGATTCAAGAAATGGCTAACACAATTCTACCTCCAACTTCCTACCAAAAACTCATATAAAACCCTCAACACTCACGGCTGGCAAGACCAAAATTCGAATCAACGTTCCAATCCCACCATAAAACTTAACGGAAGGCTAAAATCACGCTAGGAACAATATTCAAAGATCAAAGAACCGGAAGCTACCTGCACAACCCAAATCACTGCCAAAATCAGTAGCTTCGTGAATCTGTATCAGCTCACTTCAGCCTTAAAAAGTGGTATTTAAAGAAATATCTTTTTGAGGGCTTTCCAACGCTACCAAGAACACGAAAATCGGAGGTCGGAATCAACGTGAAATGGCGATAGAAAGTGACGGTGAACAGTAGCTAAAATCGAGGGTTTCGAGCTTGAGGATAAGAAATATCGGGTCTGGAATGCTCTAAGTGTAACTCAACACTTGTATTTATCTCCTCTATTCAATAAGCTACAAAACAAGTCAAACACCGACAAAAACAGAGTCCTACAACTCAAAATATCGCAAAACAGATTCCACGCTACACAATTTCTCTCGCCAATTCTCGCGCAAGCATAAAACGGCAGCGTTTAACTAGAACAGATTCCAGCGCCAAAACACGCGCAAACTCAAGACAGATCTCAGCGCTTAAAACACGAAACGACATCGCAGGCTAACCAGATCTTAGCGCTAAACGGAAACAGATCTCACGCTAAAAGCAACAGATCTCACGCCCGCGCGCAACTCCAAAACGACGGCGTATAGGCACCAGATCCCTCAAATGTACGCTATCACGTTCTTGCACAATATTTGCCTACGTCAACCATGAGATTTGCTAACGTCATGAATCTCACCGCGCAACTCTCAACTGAACGCTAAGAAAACAGATCTCACGTTCCAGCTTTCACACAAACTAGCAGATCTCACCAAACGACAGCGTTTTACCTACTACTCGAGACAGAAACGCGCTGTTACACAGGGAACCAGATCTCTATCACATTCGAACAATTCAACTTCATTTTCGACCAGATTTCACCCGAAAAACACAAACTAAAATCTGGACAATTCCAACTAGAGATCTGAATATTTTCCAAATCAGATTTCACCAAAATTCGAAATTCCAGAAATCTAAATTCTTAATTCTCGTGACTAATCTAACTCAAAATCCGATTAATCACTAATTAGAAATCTGATACCTCACATTCTCCCCACCTTAAGAGATTTCTTCCTCGAAATCAAAGACAAATCAAGGAAGAAACAATCAAACATGCAAATTCAGGACCAACTACTCATCAAATTCAAAGCAAAACCAGAAATTTACCTGGAAATTCTGCACGATCAGTGCTCAAACAGATGAGGCCAATCTTGTCTCATCTTCTCCTCAACTTCCCAGGTCGCTTCTTCTCGGCCATGCTTGCTCCATTGGACCATCACCAATGGAATTATCTTGTTCCTCAGCTGTTTCTCCTTCCTATCCAAGATCTGCACCGGATATTCGACATAACTCAAGGCAGAATCCAGCTCAACTTCGTCAGTTCTCAAAACATGGGAAGGATCTGGCTCATATTTTCTCAACATGGACACATGAAACACGTCATGCATCGCGGCTAACTCCTCGGGCAGCCTCAATCTATAAGCCAACTGTCCAATCCGCTAGATAATCTCAAAGGGACCAACGAATCTGGGAGCCAATTTGCCTTTAAATCTGAATCTCATCACACTCTTGAAAGGAGAAATTTTGAGAAACACACGATCGCCAACCTCAAACTCTAACGGTCGATGTCTTCTATTAGCATAACTCGAGAAACGGTCTTGAGCAGCTTTCATCCTACTCCGAATCAAATCGATCTGATCCTTCATGTGCTGAACAAACTCTGAGGTAGAAAGCTGTCTCTCGCCCACTTCTTCCCAACAAATCGGGGATCTGCACTTTCGACCATACAACGCCTCAAACGGAGCCATTCCAATAGTCACCTGGTAGCTGTTATTATACGAAAACTCGACTAAGGATAACGAATCCTGCCCGCCACCACTGAAATCCATCACCACTGCTCGCAACATATCCTCTAAAGTATGGATAGTCCGCTCAGACTGTCCGTCTGTCTGTGTGTGATAGGCTGTGCTCATCGCCAATCTCGAACCCATTGCTGCTTGCAGACTCTTCCAAAAGCGAGAAGTGAACCTCGGATCTCTGTCAGACACTATCGAAACCGGAACTCCATGCAGTCTAACCACATGGTCGATGTACAATTTCGCCATCTCTTCATCGAACACCTCACATCATAGGGAATGTGATAGGCTGTGCTCATCGCCAATCTGAACCCATTGCTGCTTGCAGACTCTTCCAAAAGCGACGAAGTGAACCTCGGATCTCTGTCAGACACTATCGAAACAGGAACTCCATGCAGTCTAACCACATGGTCGATGTACAATTTCGCCATCTCTTCATCGAACACCTCACATCATAGGGAATGAAATGGGCTGACTTCGAAAGTCTAATCACAACCCAAATCGCATCGCATCCCCTACTCGATCGAGGTAGGTGAGTCACGAAATCCATGGCGATGTGCTACCAATTCCATTGGGGTACCTCTAAACTCTGGAGCAATCCACCAGGTCTCATTCTCTCAGCCTTGACCTGCTGGCAATTCAGACATCTAGCAACAAATGCAGAAATGTCGCTCTTCATACCTGCCCACCAATAGTGAGACTTCAAGGCATGGTACATCTTTCGCTCGCCTGGATGCACACTGTACCGACTACAATGTGCTTCATTCATGAGGGTCTCCTTCAAATCAATCAGGTTCGGAACTACCAATCTCCCTCTGAATCTCAAACATCCATCCGAAGCAACAGAGAAATCATCAGACTGACCCGACTGTGCCTTAATCCTCAACTCATGGATATATGGGTCGGTCCTCTGCGCCTCCCTGATGTTCATCACAATCTGCGGTTACACCTGAAGAGACGAAACGAAGAAATACTGATCACCCGGCTGGAATCGCCAACCATAAGTACTCAACTCCTCATGAACCTTCGAAATACTCAAGGATGCTAACATATCAGGCTGGGTCTTTCGACTTAGAGCGTCTGCTACAAAGTTCACTCGCCCAGGCTGATACTGAATCTCACAGTCAAAATCTTTAAGCAATTCCATCCAGCGTCGTTGCCTCATGTTCAAATCTGACTGCGTGAAGATATATTTTAGTCTCTTGTGGTCGGTGTACACCACAAATTCTTCACCATAGAGATAATGCCGCCAAATCTTCAAGGCAAACACTATCGCAGCCAACTCCAAATCATGAACCGGGTACCTCGTCTCGTGAGGCTTCAGCTGTCGAGACGCATACTCGATCATGTACCCGTTCTGCATCAAAACACACCCTAACCCATTCAGAGAAGCATCGGAGCACACAACAAATCCTCCGGAGCCAGACGGTAGGGCCAAAACAGGAGCAGTAGTCAACTTCTCCTTCAGCGTCTGAAAACTGTACAGGCACTCATCAGTCCATACAAATCTCTTATCTTTCTGAGTCAACTGCGTCATAGGCTTGGCTATCGAAGAAAACTTCTCAATGAAACGCCTATAGTAGCTGGCCAATCCCAAGAAACTGTGGATCTCTGAAAACGTTTCGAGGTCTCTCCCAGTTCAGCACTGCTTCGACCTTGCTCGGATCTACCGAAATTCCTTGTGCCGAAATCACGTGACCCAAAAAGATAATCCTATCGAGCCAAAACTCGCACTTACTGAACTTGGCATAGAGCTGCGAGTCTCTCAATCTCTGCAATACAAGTCTCAAATGCTCCTTGTGCTCTCTCTTGCTCCTCGAATACACCAAGATGTCATCTATGAAGACGATAACAAACTGATCGATGTACTCGCTGAAGACGCGATTCATCAAATCCATAAAGACAGAAGGGGCATTCGTCAATCCAAAAGGCATGACAAGAAACTCAAAATGCCCATATCGAGTCCTGAAGGCCGTCTTTGCCACATCAGCGTCTCTAATTCGCAACGGGTGATAACCAGAGCACAAGTCAATCTTTGAGTACACAACCGATCCCTGCAGCTGATCGAACAAGTCATCAATCCTCGGCAAAGGATACTTGTTTTTCACCGTTGCTTTATTCAACTGTCTGAAGTCCACACACATCCTCATAGTGCCATCTTTCTTTTCACAAAATAAAATCGGAGCTCCCCAAGGCGACATGCTCGGTCTGATGAAGCCTTTCTCTAAAAGATCGCTCAACTGTTCTTTCAGCTCTTTCAACTCTGCGGGCGCCAACCGGTAAGGAGCTCTAGA
>KV018475.1:82979-95443 GCA_001598015.1 Dorcoceras hygrometricum
CCTCTCCCGGCCAGCAACATGCGGAACATAAGCCAACAATGCAGAAAACTTGCGAGCATACTCGCGCACAGTCAACGTACCCTGCTCCAAAAACTCAAACTCCCGCTCACGGGCAGCCACATACGAGTCGGGGACATACTCCTGCCTGAAGACCTTGTAGAAACTGTCCCAAATGATGCCAACACCAGTCTCCAGTAAGGTACTAAACGTACCTCGCCACCAACTTGCGAGCATACTCGCGCACAGTCAACGTACCCCTGCTCCAAAAACTCAAACTCCCGCTCACGGGCAGCCACATACGAGTCGGGGACATACTCCTGCCTGAAGACCTTGTAGAAAACTGTCCCAAGTGATGCCAACACCAGTCTCCAGTAAGGTACTAGACGTACCTCGCCACCAACGCTCTGCGGACTTCCTCAACAACAAGGTCACCAACCTCAACCGGAGATCATCGTCATACTGAGCCCGATCAAAAAGTTGTATGACACTATGGAGCCACGAATCCGCATCCTCACTCGACTCATCGCCATTGAAGACAGGAGGATTCATCCTCTGAAACCGGGCTATAACCACATCCATTCTCTCTACCGGAGCCGGCGGAGCCTCAGCCTCCTCTTCTCCACTACTCTCAAGAGTACGACTAGGACCACTATACTGATCCTCGTTCTATCCTCCTGATTCCTGGAACTGCCCCCTTCCTCTACCACGACGTCTAGGCGGCATCTAAAACACTCAACAGGATAAGGAAAAACAGAACAGATACAGCATAGAAAGCATATAACACAAAATATGCAGCACGTAGTCACGTAAGTCAAGCACATGCAACACGCAACACTGTGCCTAGACTCAAGTGTGATCAAAGGAAGAGCTTATCCCAGTTTAAGCTCTGATGCCAAAAATGTCAGGCCTCGTGCTCACAACAGATAAACACATGCGGAAGCTATCAAAAAATGGGTAAAATTTTTCGCTTTTAGGCCCGACGGTTTTAAACATATAATTTAAAATACAACGATACTTAAAATAAGTTTCCCAATTCATAAACAACCAACAATAAAGCATACATAATTCAAAACATGTATCAGACTCCCCTACGGGTACAACAACAAAGCGCAGGGCATCCCCCTGGCTAACTGATACATATATATAAGTATGCTATTTGCAACTGGGACACGCTAGACACCTCCTGGGGCACCACCAGCTGGGTTACAACCACGACCAGCTGTAGAACCTGGGTTTCTTGAAAAAAACACAACAAAGAAGCAAACCAAGCCCCGGAGGGACATGGGGTCAAACCCCAGTACGGAGAGCAACAATACAACAGCAAGGAATAAAATTCAGATGCTATGCATGAGACACCGGATAGCAACGGAAGGCTCAACCTACAAGGGAGCTAAGGAACTCAAACATAGATCCAAGAATCATCAACAACATACAGTGGCCATGGGGTGTGTTCACAGTGTGGTAGTGAGCCACTCGCCATGACACTACACCCACTTACCAGATGCATCAAACAACTCAACCTGCTGTTGCCTCGCCCATGAACTGTGGTAGTTAACCACTCGGCGCATGGTGGCTACGATCCCAGCAGGGAGATGAGAGTGCGATATTGCCACTCGCCCTCACATCCTGGTAAGAAACAACAACAATACAACAAGGTACAAAGACTACCAAAGCTGGAAAAAGGAATACCATGCGTGTATGCAACATGCTGGAATACAAGCATATACACCTATGCAACACAGCAATAACACAATAGCATACGGAATCCTCAATAGGACACAACCAGCAGGCATGGCCATTCCACATACCAACAACTACAATCATCCAAGCCATAACCTCGCTGTAATATAAGATCAAATCCGTACCTTATACTGAGCAACAATTAACACTGCGAGAAATCCCGAAGACTCTGGTAAAAGCCTGTTAAACACACGGCATACACAACATAAATCTAACGGGTTGCTAATCAAGCTCACGGCTGGGAGTCACACTCAACCAGCTGCTCAATATACCTCAACAATTACACAGAAAGCTTAAAAGTATGGCTAGGAACAAGGTCTCACCGAAAACCATAACGTAGTTCTACCCGGTCGACGCAACACTCGAACGGCAGCAACTTCGTGTTCCTCAACTAGCCAATTACAGCTTCTAAAACTGGTACGAAATGGAAGAGCTTCTCGAGAGGAGTCCAACGCTACGTCGCACGAACAAAACAACCACCGGAAACGCCGGGAAATCGCCGGAAAAGCTCACGGCTGAACAGTGCTCTAGGGTTCGAAGAGCAAAGAACGAGAGGCTGGAAATATCTAAGTATGGGAACTAATAATCCTCAATGAAGACCAAGTCTTGCTATTATAATTCCCACAACTGCTGAAATCTTAAAAACAATCCACCGAAAAAATCAGCAGGAACACTACAAACAGCAGACGCAAGGAACCAACTGTTGATTCTCAATTAACGCTAAAACAATCGCAAAACAAACCAACGGCTGGTTCTCAAAACGGCGTCGTGCCAACCTACTCAAACGACATCACACAGGATACTATACCAGCAGCTGGGTATCCAGTCGCAAGAACAAAACAATGCTCTTCTCTCTCTTCTGGTTCCAGTCGCAACCTCAAAACGCAGCGTTGCAACTAACTCAAACGACGTCGCTCCACTGGCGTCATCAAATCTGATAGCCGCACTCGCTAATTACCAACAGCAAACTACAGTAACGAAAATCACTCGCAGCTGGACTCCCAGTCGCAACAACGAAACGACGATGTTTCCTCTTCGAGCTAAAGGAATGTTGACCCTCGTTGACATATGCTTCTGCTGAACAACCAGCAGACACACGCACGCAATTCCACCAGCTGGTACCAGACGCAACGTCGAAACGCGTCGCGCCAACTAATCTAAACGCAGTCGTTTTAGTCCTCAACGCAACTACGCTAAAGCATCTGCTGATCACAACACGTGCAACCAGACTTCACGTAAATGACGGCGTTTCAGGAATCTCTCGCTGAAACATGCTTCTGCTGGATTCATCACCGACCAGCTGCTAGCTCACAAAACCAGCTGATACTCAAAAATCTCAAAAACACGAAAACTTCAGGAATTGCTCCAAATGCTATTTCAGACCCGAAAATGTAAGCCAAACTCTCAAACAGAGATTAGACCAGCAGAAAACTCCCAAAAAACCGATACAATCAACAGTAAATCTTAATACAAATCCAGGTCTCACAGTATACATGGCCCGGCTCATATTATTGAGGGGGTCATTTATGCCGGAAAGCTGTCCACGCCATTGACAATTGTTGTGAGTCGGTTGGAACTCCCTTTAACGTTGGCTCATATTATTGGGGACGTTAAGGGGACCGTCCTTCACGACTCAACATTGATGGGTCATCTTGACACGTGATAGTAAACGGCGTCATATTATTGGGCCCTTACTGGACGTGAGGTGAATACATGGAGGTTGCACCGGTTGAAATCGGAAACTACCTTTTGGGGGTCATGGATGGCTGATATTATTTGGGTCCAGGATCGCTTGATTGGGCTCCGTGTACCCACTAAAGAAACTTGCTTTCTCGATTTCATTAGAGGGTGGTGAAATCGTTAAAATAGTGGGAGGGTAATTCATAAAACTTAACGACCATGTTTTATGTCTTAGCGATTATTTTATATATAGTTAGTGATGATTGTCTGTTTTCTTTCGTATTACTGCTTATACAATGTCTTCGTTCAGCTTGATTGGGCTCCGTGTACCCACTAAAGAAACTTGCTTTCTCGATTTCATTAGAGGGTGGTGAAATCGTTAAAATAGTGGGAGGGTAATTCATAAAACTTAACGACCATGTTTTATGTCTTAGCGATTATTTTATATATAGTTAGTGATGATTGTCTGTTTTCTTTCAGTATTACTGCTTATACAATGTCTTCGTTCAAAAACCCACTCGCTGCTATACTGGATAGCAAAACGTTCACCGGTCTGAACTACCAAGACTGGCTCCGCAACCTCAACCTTGTGTTGGCTTCGGAGAAACTTCTTTATACGATAGAGAAAGTGCCCTCCGAAGGAAGCCCCTTGCCGATATCAGCCCTGAGGAGCTGGTTACGCTTAAACAATGGTGGGACGACGAGGTTAAAGCTCGATGCTATGTGATGGAATCGATGTCCAATGAAATGCAACGGCGTTTTGAGAAGACAAAGTATGCTGCTGACATATATTTTCAACTCAAAGAACTGTACGGGGAGAACTCTCGACATGAGAGGTTCACGGCTGTCAAGGAGCTTATGACGAGCCGCATGCGCGATGGGACTTCTGTAACGACCAGATCTTTTAGAGGCCACAAACTAGAAAGATATGAGATTGAGGGATTAAAAAGCTATTATATTCAACTCTTGATTAATCGATTTTCAGATTTTATCTATGTATTGTTTAGCTTTTTATCATTTAAGAGCTAAATTCCAGATAGCAGGAATGCAATTACAGTAGATGTCTAAACAATTCCTACAAGCCAATCGAATCCTTTGTTTTAACTAAAACTGTTCGGTTTTCATATGCATTATTTGGTTTAAAACAGAGCACGCTTCTTTCATAATTTGGCATATTGAATTGAATGCGTTTCTTCCTTAGGCATTTACAAATCATATAAATAGGATCTTAAGCTGCTTCATGCATCATTACTTTCAAAATCAAATCCTATAAAGCGGTGCTTTCTCTCAAGAAACCGAACAAAATACTTTCAAAGAGTTTTAAAGGAAACAGGCGGTGCGTTAGGAGTTGCTGGATTTCTACCGTGATTTGTGTTCAAGAATTCAGAAAAGTAAACTCTGTTTCTTGCTCACTCAGTGAAATCATATATTCGATTCTGTTTGCATGGTTATATGAGATTTTAAAGAAAGGAAGATGGCTTCGGCTATTCTTCAAAAACAAGAAAAGTTTATGCTCTGTTTTTTTATGAAGGTTGCGTTTTACTGTGATTTTAATCCAGAAAGTTTACAGAAAACGGTTTGATGATGTTCTTCTAGTTAGTTCTTAAGTTTTCTTCAGAAATTCCATCGAAGTATCTTATTCGATTCTTTTCCAGAAATTTCTTCAGATATTTTGAATTTTTCAGACAAAAGTAACCTTCGTAGTTCATGGTTATCTACATGTTTAGTAGGAGAGCTTGTTCTTATACCACTGCTGATTTTGCTTTGTCGAAAATATTCCAAGTATAGATTTCAGCTATTGTATTGTTTGAATTCAGTAGTTGCGATCAGCAGTCGCACTATTTCATGTTCAGCTGTTGTATATTTTATTGTTCAGCAGCTTATAGTTCGTTCATCAATTGATAGCTGTTCAGCAGCTGGTAATTTGTTCATCAGTTGATAGTTTGCCTTCAGTTGGTAGTTTGTTCATCAGCTACTAGTATTCAGCAGATGCATTACTTTCGTAAATTCTGCAGATGCACTGTTCACCAGCAGATGCATTCCATTTTGATATTTCAGCAGATGCTTTATTGTTTTAAGTATAGGCTGTAGCGACTTGTGGTAGCGACTGGTTGTAGCGACTGGTTGTAGAGACTTGTGGTAGAGACTGGTTGTAGCGACTGGTTTAAGTGCTAACGACATCGTTTCACTTTACCTTTGTTTAAAAGACCTCGCGACTGGATTCTTGTCTTGCGACTGATTCCTATTCGTTGCGACTGGTATTGTTATCCAGCTGGTATTAGTGTTGCGACTGGTAATGAGCACTTCAGCTGGTTACTGTTCATTCTTCGTTTTCGTCAGCAGATAACGAAATTTCATAATTTGATTCCTTATTCAATTCCGAATCATTTCAAAGATTTTATTCGATTCAATTGACATATTCAAGTAGCATTTTTATTCAATTATCATTTTCACAAGCCTTACAGAGAAATCATTTACAGTTCCAGAACATCATTAGACAAAAGAGAAAACCAGTAATTCGTGCAAGAGAGAAAGAAAACAGATTTTAGAAAGAAAAGAAAGAGCAGAACGATGTTTTAGAAAATGTTTTAAGTTATGACAACTAAGAGGGTCCCCAGAGGAAAGGTGAGTGTGCGGCTGACGAACCGTATGCCCTTTCAACAGAGGAAGGATCAGGTGTATAGGTCGACGGATCTATATATCCCTTAACCATGAGCCATAGTGCTAGAAACTGATATCAGGAGTTTGATCAAGCGAATTGGACCAAAATGTTTAAAGTGTTGTCATAATTTCAGAAGAGCACAATTGTGATTTTAGTCACAGCTCCAGAATATGTTTAAAGAAAATGTTTTCAGAATTTGATTATGTCTTATGCTTTCAGTTTCTATCAGAATTCTCAGATATAGATATATGCTAGTCCGCTTGTTTATTTCAAAGCGTACGCAGATTTCAGATTATTTATTCAGCTTTCAGTTCCAGTTTCAGTATCAGTTCTATTGCATGATTTTGCTATTCCAGATTTACCTGCTGAGCCTTCGGCTCACTAGTTTTCATTGAGTGCAGGTAATCAGCAGTAGGAGCTGGAGGGAGATGATCAGAAAGGGAGGATGTGTTTATCGTGGACATCTTCCATTGTTTCTTTTCAGCTTTTGATTTTGATGTACAAAACTTTAGTTTGGTTTTGTATGTCAGCAGGTTTCTAGTTTCTCATTTTGTAGAAAACTGTATGAACATTTGGTGTAAAGATATATGCAAGTTTACGTGTATTTTCATCAGCTGGTATATCTGTTCAGCGTATGTTATAAGATCAGCAGAGGATTTAGTTCCATGTTTTATATACCCTTCCTGCTGATTTCTTCCGTTTGCTATGAAAAGTGTTTATCAGCTGATTTTACTTTCGCTCACTTCATTGTTTCAATTGTTCCGCATTTCAGCAGCAACGAATTGTGTTTATTCGCAATTTAGTCCATAATTTAGTAACGAATTTTATGTTTATTAAGATTGAAATTTTTGGGTCTTTCAATTCGTTCCCCAAATTTCTAAATTTTCTTTGAGAAAAGTCCGGTCGTTACAACTTCGGTCCGCGAGCATGGTGTTCGTATGATTGGGCTCGTTGAAAAGCTGTCGGGCCTTGATATCACACTTCCACACGAGCTGTCTGTGGATGTGCTTCTCCTCTCACTGCCTGCTGCATTCGACCCCTTTCTGGTCAACTCCTTTCTGGTCAACTTCAACATGAACAAGCTGGCAGCCACCCTTGAAGAGGTGGTTAACATGCTTGTAGTGTTCGAAGGAACCATAAAGAAGGACAAGCCCGTCCTCCTCATGGGCTCTTCTTCCTCTGCGAAGAAAGGGCCCAGACGCAAGGGAAAGAAGCGTTCTGTCCCTGCGAAGGAGGAAAAGCCCACCAAGAAGTCAAAGGCAAAGGCTTCCAAGCCAAACAAGCATGAGGATGTTTGCCACCACTGCCACAAGCCTGGGCATTGGAGGAGGAACTGTAAGGAGTACCTCGAGCAGTGGCGAACTGCGAAAGGTATGTTATATATTGAAATAAATATGTCTCTTAGTTTGACTTCTTGGGTACTTGATACCGGATGTGGATCTCATATCTGCAATGATTTGCTGGTGGATGTTTGCCACCACTGCCACAAGCCTGGGCATTGGAGGAGGAACTGTAAGGAGTACCTCGAGCAGTGGCGAACTGCGAAAGGTATGTTATATATTGAAATAAATATGTCTCTTAGTTTGACTTCTTGGGTACTTGATACCGGATGTGGATCTCATATCTGCAATGATTTGCTGGTGATGACAAGAATCCGACGTCTTAGAGAGGGTGAGACCCACTTGAGGCTTGGCAATGGAGCAAGAGTTGCTGCAGTAGCTATAGGAGATGTTTATTTATTTCTGTCTTCTGATTTTAAGTTGTTATTACGAAACATTTTGTTTGTTCCCGAATTAATAAAGAACATTATTTCTGTTTCTATGCTTGATAGTGATGGATATTCTTGTATGTTTGCTAATTCGATTTGTAATATTTATAAGAATGAATGTTTAATTGGTATTGGGGAACGCGAAAACGATTTACACACCTTAAAATTAAAAGACGTTCCAACTCGCGATGTCGAAGCACATACAACAACGATTAAAAGGAAACACGATAACTTGAACCCAGCACAACTTTGGCACACTAGGCTAGATCATATTTCTCTAAGTAGGATGAACAAGTTAGTTAGGAGTGACATGTTTGATCTGTCAGACATTAACTCCCTACCGACTTGTGAATCTTGTCTTAAGGGAAAGATGACTAAGCAACCCTTCAAGGGCAAGGGTGAGCGTGCTCAAGGCCTATTGGATTTGATCCATACTGATGTGTGCGGCCCGTTTAGTATTGGTACTAAATACGGTCACACATACTTCATCAACTTTACTGACGATTAATCTAGGTATGGGTACTTGTATTTTATGAAGCACAAGTCTGAATCCTTTGAAAGGTTCAAAGAATTCAAGGCTGAAGTAGAAAATCAATTAGGCAAAAGTATTAAAGCACTTCGATCCGATCGAGGTGGTGAATACTCGAGTGCTGAATTTCAAGACTATCTGAAAGAGAATGGGATTCTCGTACAGTGGACCCCTCCGGCCACACCACAGCTTAATGGTGTAGCGGAGCGTCGTAATCGAACCTTGTTAGACATGGTTCGATCTATGATGAGCTTCACTGAACTTCCTACCTCATTTTGGGGCTATGCGCTCGAAACGGCGGTAATGTTGTTGAACAATGTCCACACCAAGGCAGTGGATAAGACTCCATATGAGATATGGATGGGCAAACCACCCAAGTACTCATACATGAGGATTTGGGGATGTCTTGCTTACGTGAAGCAGACAGTGGGAGATAAGCTGGATACGAGATCCATCTTATGCTACTTCATTGGGTATCCAAAGAATTCCATTGGATACTACTTCTACTATCCAAGTGAAACAAAAGTGTTTGTTTCTAGGAATGACACCTTTATGGAAAGGGAATTTCTACTTAATAGAAAGGGTAGAATAGTAGAACTCGTAGAGGTTTGAGATCCAATCGAAGTACCAGGTGAATCTCCTGCACCTACAGAGCCAATACCAGAAATTGTCGCACCTATGAGATCCGAAAGGGTTCGTAGGGCTCCTGAGAGATATGGTTTTATCCTTGAAGATGATCAAGGTGATCAAGTTATTGTATCTGATCCAAGAACTTTCAAGGAGGCAATTTTGTTAGAGTAGATGCCCAACTAGCCAACTTGTGGCGTGTGGGTTTATAGACTCTTGTATATGACAATCTTTATATATGATATTCGCATTTATCCATATGGCATTCTTTACTTTCATTGTGTGTATAATGATTTACAATTGCATTGAGTAAAGACCTAGAATGCACTAAAGCGTATGTTAGATGTGATAGTGGGTATGACGGCTATCATGAAACACATCTAATAGTCGCTGTTTATTCTGAACATGTTCCTAGTCGATTGGGCCCTCAAAATGAGGATAAGGCCGCCCGAGTTCGAGACTAGTATCTGCGATGCGAACTACCATGTTTCATTGGTAGGGAGCATTGTGATGTTCTGAGCATGCAGATAGATAGTGACCTGGTGATCTATCGAACTACCCTCCTTCGGACTTTCCAAGTGGTTACCATTTGTCGAGTGGATAAGTCCGAGGTCTTGGTTGTACTGATTAGTCCTCACGACTCGAAACGTCATTGAGACTCTACATGATAGGCGTCTCACTTTGACCCGTTTGCCGACTCACTTGGGGTCATAAGGCGTCGGGATTGGGTGAGACCCTGATGCATGTAGGAGTCGATGTATCGTTGTCGAGGATTCACCGCTCGCAGACATGCGTGGATATCCTATACTATCTGAGGGGATAATAGTGTATAAATCTCTGGCCAGAGTACTAGAATTGTTTTAGGTAAATGTGTTTACCTAGTTACACTCGCGATGTCACTATTCGATCTCCAAGATGTATGCATAGCTATCGGATCTATAGCGACTCTCGATTTACCAATGATCGCTGATCTGATCGCGATATATGGATTGAAAGGACCGTACTGTACGCTAACCACGACCAACTGGTTCTTGCAGGCACTATCAGTGATACCTAGGGGATCATGGGGCGATGTTGCTAGACGCTTTACCATGATCCGATGGGCAAGTCCGGAATTGTGATTCTGGAGCCGCAATGGTTGTGGGCCCACGGCTAGCTGTATCCCTGAACCATTGAGGGTCACACAAGTACTGGATTTGAGATTCCCGCACGGATACTCAGCTCAATGTGTTGAGCACGAGAAGAGGATTTTGGGGAGTGCGACTTCCTAAAAGTCAACAGGGGTCAAACCGGGGTTTCCCGCTGTTGAGGGGCAAAACGGTCATTTTGCACTAGGGTTCTGAAAAACGGTTTTTCAGATCCTAGTGTTCAGTTTTGAAACTGAATCGATCGGTCCGATCTGATCGGCGATCGGAGTTACGATGAAGTCTCGGTGGTGGAGATGAACTGAATGTTCATCAACGTTCCAACTCGCAATGTCGAAGCACATACTAACAACGATTAAAAGGAAACACGATAACTTGAACCCAGCACAACTTTGGCACGCTAGGGTAGGTCACATTTCCCTAAGTAGGATGAACAAGTTAGTTAGGAGTGATCTGTTTGATCTGTCAGACATCAACTCCCTACCGACTTGTGAATCTTGTCTTAAAGGAAAGATGACCAAGAAACCCTTCAAGGGCAAGGGTGAGCGTGCCCAAGGCCTATTGGATTTGATCCATACTGATGTGTGCGGCCCGTTTAGTATTGGTACTAAATATGGTCAAACATACTTCATCACCTTTACCGATGATTGCTCTAGGTACGGGTACTTGTACTTAATGAAGTACAAGTCTGAATCCTTTGAAAAGTTCAAGGAATTCAAGGCTGAAGTAGAAAATCAGTTAGGAAAAGTATTAAGACACTTCGATATGATTGAGGTGGTGAATACTTAAGTACTGAGTTTCAAGACTATCTGAAAGAGAATGGGATTCTCTCACAGTGGACCCCTCCGGCCACACCACAGCTCAATGGTGTAGCTGAGCGTCGTAATTGGACCTTGTTGGACATGGTTCGATCTATGATGAGCTTCACTGAACATCCTACCTCGTTTTGGGGCTATGCGCTCGAAACGGCGGTAATGTTGTTGAACAATGTCCACACCAAGGCAGTGGATAAGACTCCGTATGAGATATGGATGGGTAAACCACCAAAGTACTCATTTATGAGGATTTGGGGATGTCCTACTTACGTGAATCAGACAGTGGGAGATAAGCTGGATACGAGATCCATCTTATGCTACTTCATTGGGTATCCAAAGAATTCCATTGGATACTACTTCTACTATCCCAGCGAAACAGAAGTGTTTGTTTCTAGGAATGACACCTTCATGGAAAGGGAATTTCTACTTGATAGAAAGGGCATAATAGTAGAACTCGAAGAGGTTCGAGATCCAATCGAAGTACCAGGTGAGTCTCCTGCACCTACAGAGCCAATACCAGAAATGGTCGCACCTAGAAGATCCGAAAGGGTTCATAGAGCTCCTGAGAGATATGGTTTTCTCCTTGAAGATGATCAAGGTGATCAAGTTATTGGATCTGATCCAAGAACCTTCAAGGAGGCAATTTCCGATGCTGATTCTAATTTGTGGCTTGAAGCAATGCAGTCTGAGTTTGACTCAATGCATGCTAACCAAGTTTGGACTCTGGTTAACCCTCCCGTAGGAATTGTTCCTATTGGATGCAAATGGGTGTACAATAGGAAACTTCCTATTGGGTGAAAATGGGTGTACAAGAGGAAACTTTTGGACCTGAAAGGTTACACTCAAAGGCAAGGTGTTGACTATGATGAAACCTTCTCGCCAGTCGCAATGTTCAAGTCAATTAGAATATTGTTAGCCATAGCCGCATGGTACGACTATGAGATATGGCAAATGGATGTGAAAACTGCGTTCCTTAATGGAAACATTATGGAAGAGATCTATATGATGCAGCCTGAGGGTTTCACATCTGTTGGAAGCGAGCATAAGGTATGCAAGCTTCAGAGATCGATCTACGGTCTCAAACAAGCATCGCGAAGTTGGAACCTGAGATTCGATGAAACAATTCGATGAAACAATTAAGGAATTTGGTTTCATCAAGAAACCCGAGGAGCCATGTGTCTATAAAAAGGTAGTTAAAAGCGCAGTGACATTCCTCGTACTTTACGTTGACGACATTCTACTCATTGGGAATGATGTAGGAATGCTGCAGTCAACTAAAGTATGGTTATCTAGTAGATTTTCGAAGAAGGACATGGGTGAAGCATCCTATATTCTTGGAATACAGATCTATCGGGATATATTTAAACGGATGCTCGGACTCACCCAAGCTACCTATATCGATACCATACTTAAGAGGTTCTCTATGGAAGAGTCCAAGAGAGGACACCTACCTATCGTGACACGGGGTACACGTCTATCTAAGTCTATGTGTCCAAAG
>KV018476.1:34523-53538 GCA_001598015.1 Dorcoceras hygrometricum
AGGTACGACAACTGGTGGAGGAACAGCAGGTGGAACTTGAATCAGCAGATGGGTGGCGTTGTGTTTATCCAAGGCCTACGTTTTCCGTGTCTAAGTTGTATTGTTTTGATTAGGTTGTGCTGTATTAAATCAGTAGCAATCAGATTTTACTTGCTGAGCCTTTAGGCTCACTAGTTTTTAAAATGGTGCAGGTACGACAACTGGTGGAGGAACAGCAGGTGGAACTTGAATCAGCAGATGGGTGGCGTTGTGTTTATCCAAGGCCTACATTTTCCGTGTCTAAGTTGTATTGTTTTGATTAGGTTGTGCTGTATTAAATCAGTAGCAATGGTTGTATATTTACATAGAATACACAGCTGTTGTAAACCGCAATTGCAAAGTTATATGAAATACCCTGTTTTCCGCAAATGTTTAGTAGTAGCGCGCGAATTTTTGTACCCGCTGATCTTCGAATTTGTCTTATGTCTTGTTTCCTTTGAGTTATAAGAAATACAGCTTATAACAAATCATCTTTTAGCCCTTCTTTTATTCGAAAATTTTTGTTTACCCCAATTCTCGTGGCCCCGTTGGGTTCGGGTGTCACATAAACTCTCCCGATTGTTAATACAATTGATTCTTCACATATTTCGTAGGTGGTGCATCTCAATGTTGTATATATTCTTTCTGAACATTGTCGAAGAAAGTAACTTCGTGAAAAGATCTGACGAATTTTCACTTAATTGATATGTAATGACCACCAATATCGATTCTTCAAAAGCTCTTGGGTGAATTCGAAGAATTTAGGCGGAATATGTTTAGTTCCGTCACTTTTGATGTATCAATCTTTCATTTGAGCAACACATGCAACATTATCTTCGAACAATTACATGCTTCTTGTCAGATGGTAAACCGCACATGACTTGTATATGTTGTATTATGTATTTTAGCCATACACATTCGTTGCTTGCCTCATGTAGTGCAATAATCTCAGCATGTTTGACGAGTAATTATGAGAATTTGTTTATGTAAACGCCAAGAAATTGCAGTGCCTCCACAAATAAATATATATTCAGTTTGAGATGGTGCCAAACGTGGATCAGATAGGTATCCAACCAGCAATACTTGTATTGGTATCTTTTGAATATAAAAGTCACAAATCTATTGTTCATCGCAGATAACGGAATATGTTTAATTCGTTTCAGTACCTCTAATTTACAGCAAAAGATATATCAGGTTTAGTATATTGCAAGATACATAAGGACAACAATAGCACTTAGATATGATACTTCTGGACCAAGAATAACTTATTTTCTTCACATGGGCGGAATGGATCCTTTCCAATGATCTAACAACTGGAGTACTTAAAGGATTTGTTTTATCCATATAAAACGTTAAAGGACCTTTTTCTGTATAACTGGACTGATGAACAAATATTCCACCTTCTTTGTGCTCAATTTATAAACCAAGACAATACTTGGTTTTTCCAAGGTCCTTCATTTCAAAGTAAACCTTTAAATACATTACAACATCTTGAATTTCCTTATTCATACCAATGATGTTTAAATCATCAACATATACAACAATAATTACGCATCCGGATGTTGTTTTCTTAACAAACGTAGGGAAATATTTGATTGTTTACATATCCCTTTTTTATCAAGTGCCCACTTAGTCGATTATACCACATTCTACCGGATTTTCTTAACCCATATAATGATCTTTGCAATTTTACAGAATAATATTCTTTGGGTTTCGAACTTCGTGCTTTAGTTAAATCCTTCAGGGATTTTCATACATATATTACTATCAATCGATCCGTATAAGTGAGCTGTAATTGCATCCATAATTGGGGAATACGTTTCTTCGTAATCAATTCCAGGCCTTTGAGAAAAATCTTGTGCAACGAGTCGAGCTTTATATCTTACTATTTCATTTTTTCTGATTATGTTTTCAAGGACCAGAGCTATTGCAGCTCATGTTTTCACAGATCAGATCACACGTGATCTGGACCAGCACGGAGCTCTGCTCTGTGCTGATCCAGCTTAGGGGCGATCTGCCGTTTGGATTTTGCGTGCTGTTATTCACAACATTTTTAAATGGACTCCAGTAGCTACCGGTGAAGCTCAGTGGGCAGAGAAGCCCAGGATGGAGTGGACCACCGAGGATAATAAGAAAGCAAATTTAGATAACGTGGCTAAGGATATATTGTATAAGACACTGGATAACAACTGTTCAGTAAAATCCAGACATGCACAACGGCAATGGAGATATGAGAGAAGCTTACTCAAATCTGTGAGGGGCATGAGGAAACGAAGGAGAACAAGCTCACTGTTGCCTTGCATAAGTTCGAGCTGATCAGAATGAAGCCCGGAAAAACAATGACCGAATTCGATGAGAGGTTCAGTTCTGTAGTGATAGAGCTGACCAGATTGGGCAAGGAGTACAACAACAGGGAGCTGGCCCTGAAGGTTATGAGAGTGTTGCCCAAGGAGTGGTACGTTAAGATAATGGCCATGCGGAAGTCTACGGATCTAAACAAGTTGGAGCTCCATGATCTATTTGCAAACTTGAAGGCCTATGAGTTTGAGTTGGAAACAAGTGCAGAATCCGAACCATCCACCTCACAGCCAACACAAGCTCTTGCAGCGCTAGTTTCAAGTCAGAGCTCACAAAGCAATTTAGCTGAGGAGCTTAGCAACGACATCATGTCTCTTTTCGTGAAGAAATTTGGGAAATTTATGCGAAAGCATAATTCTAAACCTAATTCTTTCGATTCTTTCAAAAAGAACTCTACTTCGTCTTCTAATGATAAATGCTATTGAAACGGACCAAGCTCTAGAATTTTTTTTAAAACATATGCGGAATAATAAACTGAAAGTATGGCTCGTTCCCTTTTTAAACATTTCTAAACCATCTTCTCAACAATACTTGAAATAGAAATAAATAGTTATTTTAAAAACATAAGGCCATCCATACTGTTTAAAACCAACTGAGTAAAAGTACTGAAAATGAACATTTTTTTAAAGTCAACATCTAAAAAGCGTATCATAATAAAAGTGAAACATAAGTGCGGTCACGAGGTACTACTGCAGCAGGCGCTCAGAGGTCCTCACCGCCAGTCGGGATGTACTCATCAGTAGGGTCATCACCTGCATCATTTAAACCTAGTGAGCCTAGAGGTTCAGCATGCTCTATCTTGTATCATAACAAAGTACATACTAATAAGGTAGCATGCAAGCACATACTTGTAATAAAATAACGTTAAAACATGAATGCATGCAAGGTCTAAAAACATTGCTTCGTACATTTCATATCATACATAACATATAACATACATAAGGCATGACATAACATAACATGAAAAACGTATGAGTCGTATCCTGAAGTGTGGATCATAATCGATTGATCAATCTATAAACCAACGTACGCGGTGGTGTGGATCCGACCTTACCTCAGGATCCCTATAAAGTCACATCTCTATGTTGCCACTTCACCACGCCGTGAACACATGGATCCATAAGCTCGTAATACATGGAAACAGAAGTTCAATGGGCCCGATATCCCGCATCCCCTCATCATAAACTTGCCACAAATCATTCAATTCCTTGGGTTTTGTCTTTTAAAAGAACATGTCTTTAGCATTTCATAAAACATTCATGATGCATGCATTTCTTAAAGTTATGCAAGTTTAAAAGCTTAGCCCGTTAATGTATATTTAATCATTTCCTTTAAAATATTTACGTACATAGCATGCCACATATATGATTAAATATACATTCACAGGCTTCTACATTTTCTACTTCGATCAAGGACTGGTTCAGGGAGCATGGCCCACTACTTCTAGACTTACATCAACATTGACTTAGCCCAAGACTTAAGAGTCCCTCTTTAAAATTCCTAACACCATCCAATTTTGACTAATTTCAACTCAATTTTGACTTTACAATCGAAGGACTAAATTTGACTAATTTAAATCAATTTTGACTTTAAAAATCAATTTAACCAATTTTGGCACGGTTAAGATCCCATGGTCAATTTTGACTTGAAAATAAATGACCAATTTTGACTTTAAAATAAATTGACCAATTTTGACTTTAAAATAAATCCAATGATCAATTTTGACTAAGTTAAAAACTCAAAAGCCAATTTTGACCAATTTAAGCTCAAATGACCAATTAAAATACTATGGGTAATTTTGACTAAATTAAAATCCAAATACTCCAATTTTGACTTTCAAAAACTTCAAATAAACACTAAGTCTTATTAAATTAAAAGTTTGACCCAATTTAAAACATTTGTCCAATTTCTTAAAAATTGGACATTTGACTTACAACTTAAAATAAACGATCCAACAATAAATAACTTGGACCAACTTTAAAACATTTGACTCGACCCTCGACTAACCGACCCATTTCAGCCATGACAATTTAAAAAAAAAATCACGCATGCTAAATGACAAAATTGCTTCCAGTTTAGACCTAAATGACCCTAACTCAAAACTCTATCCCCTGAAATCAACCTTGACCATACAGACCGCATAGAGTGACTTACCCGACCCCAACTCTACTATCGTGCACATACGACAAGCTAGGACACGTGCTGATCATAAAATTCATAAATAATTCATACTGGACCAAATCGCTTCCCGTTTTGACCCACGTGATCCTAACTCGATGGAATAACTACTTGGATCACCCTTGGACCGAACCCTAGCCCCATGAACAGTCCTTAGCCGAAGCAATACAAGAATCGATCAAAAGCATGCTGAAAATTCATGAGTTATGCATGGATCTAAAACAATTGTGCATAGATCTAATGAAATCACATGCAAAACATTCATTCATTCATTAAAATAGTTTACTATGGTGTAAATGATGAGAAAAAGTAATCGATATTACATGCCTGGCTTGGAGAGAATAGAAATCTGCGAGTTACCGACGTAGAGGACACGAGACTTTGAATCACCAAGATCTTGCAATTTTTGAAACTTTGGGGAGATGAGGAGGGGACGGCCGTTTGATGGTGTGGAGGCTAGGTTTTGCTTGAATTTTGGTGTTATGAAAAATGAGGGTGACAAGTTTGACCCTAAGGCTTAATTAAGAAAATAAAAGGAATTTTTACATGCTTACCCCTCATTTAAGTCAAGTTAAATAAACTCTAAACCAAGCTTTTAAAACTTCTAATTTTCTAAATAAAGGCACTCTCCAATTTTAAAACACCTCAAAATCCAATAAAACAGCCCGTAAAGGCGAAAAACGGGTTCCCCTCCAAAATAATCATAAAAACCTCAATTTCAGAAATTATTGCTTAAAAATAATAAATTTATTCTTAAAAATCTAAGAACTTCAAAATTTCAAATTATTTTCATCTCGGTCGTCCCTAGTCTCGTCCACGCGTCCGGTACTCAAACAGACTAAAAACAGAACATGCATATCATGCAACATTAAAATTATAAATTTATCACATAAAATGACATGTAATTTTCTAAAATAATTTTCACCTAGTCATGCACTCATTCTCACGTAATCTGGATTTCGGGGCATTACAACTATAATATAATTGTGGCAGGCCTGGACATTTCATAGTGGACTACAGGAAGCCCAAGAAGGACGCAAAAAAGCAACCAAAATGCAGCAGGCCTAACAAGAAGTTCCACCGAAAGAAAAGAAGCTAGAAGGCCATGGTAGCTGAGGAGAACAAGAGCTCATGGGCAGATACTGATTCAGAGGAGTCTAGCTCAGGGACGTCCTCATCCAGCGATAGTGAAAACGAGATTCAGTGTCTGATGGCCGATGACACTGATGAGGCATTTGACTTTTCCAATACTGAATTTACACGTGAGGATCTTGTCACGACACTAAATGATATGATCCATGAGTAGAAGAAGCTTTCTCACTCATTTGACCTTGTAAGCTTAGACAAAGTGCAGGTTTCTCTAAGTAAACTTTTGACTGAAAATGAGGAGCTGAAATCAGGTCGCAGGAGATGATGGATGAGAATCTACGGTTAGATGATACTATAAGCTCCTGGACCAAATCATCTGCATCGTTACAAAACTACAAGGAGCTATGAAGCTGTCTGATGATAAATCTAGACTTGGGTATGGTAGTGATGAAAGCAGTACTGCAGAGCCTAGTTCACCCAACTCTGTGTTAGGATCGAAAATACGACTCGAGAGTTCAGAAGGGGGGTGAATGAACTCCTCTGCTAATTTTAACGAAAATTTTTTTTAAAAGATTTTAAAGCTCGTTGCTACCTCTAAGCTGTGTTACCAGCTTGGAGGGTCTCAATGATAATCTGTTGTCTCGTGTAATAAAAAAAATGTTTATGCAGAAAGAAATTGATTCAACATTGAACAGTTAAATGCATAAAGCAGTAAATAAAAGGGTTCAAGAATTTGTTTCTGGAAAGTTAAATGCATAAAGCAGTAAATAAAAGGGTTCAAGAATTTGTTTCTGGAAGTTCGGAGTTTGATCTCCTACGTCTCCCTTTCTTCCTTAACGGGTAAGATTCCCACTAGAAGATTTGATTTATACAACTTATTTTACAAACCCGATCCGACAGCCAGTAGCTGCAAGAACTCCTGGTCTCACCACAATGGAAACAGACCGCAATTTGCTCTAAGATACAATGAACATAAATCTAAGATGGTTTGCTATTCTAGCACTCTCACGCTCTGTTTATGATTATACAAGGTAATCTCGACACTACAGAGTGAGTACAAAGATTCAGTGACACAAAGAATTGAATGAAAACAATATTAGTGTGTGTGTCACTAGCTTTGAGCTCGTTTAGAGTATGAACTCTGTTCTCTCTTGAAAACTTGTAAGTTCGTAAGTTCATTGTTGTTGCAAGAGTGTGTGGATCGTAGATTCGTAACGTCTTCACAACTAATCTGCTCTCCAATTTATATCAGTGGGATAAAACGGTAATAAATGCTACCAGTAGACACGCCGTATGTATCCAAAGTGAGATAACTGCGGCGTCTTAAATGCTTGTACTTCACGTACATTCATTAAATGCATTTCCTCTTTTAGCATACTCTGTATATCTGATATTAGCTCAAAGTAGTTCCAACGACTACAAATCAATACAGAGAAGTCAAACACTTCACATCAATCTGTACGAAACCTCAAAGTAATCTGAAATTCATTTTGCTAAGTTGTCTTTAATCATCTGGTCTCCCGATCTGGTCGTTGCGTTGAACTTCTCTAATCTGGTTCTAAAATAATCTGTTCTGTACCATATAGTAATCGTTGTTCGCAACTGTCGTCTTCTACAGAAAAACAAGCCTTCATGATTGCATCCATCTCTTCCAAAAGAATCTGGCTTGTCCTTCATTAACACTATCCCTGAACCAGTTCTGCTCTGAGCTATTTTCTCAACTTGTTCCAAAACAAATTTCGTTCTACCTGTTCTGTCTTAATAAACTCTGCTCTTGTAAACTGATCTAAACTCAATCTGCTCTTCTATCAAATGATAAACTGAGTAGGAAATTGTTCTGTTCTTCCGAACTGATTTGTCCTTAACCAGCTTGGTTAAATTGCCTGAGTTGTTTTGTCCTTAACCAGCTTAGCACTTGTACACCAACTTAGCTCGATCTGGTTTCCATAATTAACGCAGTAAACTCCGTCTTGAACTGGTTGATAAATCCCTGAGCTGATTTAATAGATCTCTTATTGTCTTCACCAATACTTGCAAACTACTTCATCAATTTCCCCTTTTTAGTGATGATAAAATTTGCAGAAGAAGAGATTTTATTAACAATGAAACCTTTTTACAAGTACAAAATCAGTGAAACACAAGAATAAAGATCTACGCCCGCCCTAAGTCCTCACATCAACCATCTCTTTTTGCTGCTCTGTCCTTCCCCCTTTTTGGCATCAGTTATCTCTTTGAAGTGATTAACCAATTCTCCTGGCTGCATCTTGAAAAAATCTAAATCGCTAGCAATCTGCTGTTGGTGCTATGTAAAGTGACGAAGGAGACTAGTTTCCAGTGTTGTATGGAAAGAGGTAACGCTGGTTGCAATCTCATCCACCTTCTGGTAAATAGCTCGCTTGAAGATTGCAGAGTCGTGCTTCATGTACGTCTGAGTGTCCCTCACCATATCAACTTTAGAATCCAGGGATAGGACGACTCTTTTAACCTCTTTAAGCTCCGAAGCAGCATCAAAATCAGCTTGGGGACTAGAAAAATTTATGGGTTGCGGACCAGCTTGGGCATAATCTTCTTCTTATTCGCTGTTATTATCTCTATCTGCTGTATACTGCACCATTTGTAAACCAGAGGAACTGGGACCCTGATGGTCCTCATTATTTCTAACTAAAGGAAAAGAATGTACAGAAAAACATGAATGCATTGGATTGGAATGGGAGGAACCAGCTTGAGCCTGTCGCTCAACTGTCTGCTCTGCTTCCTGAGCTGGTTCTTCTTGAGCCTGTTGCTCATGAGCCGGTTTCTCATCTGCCTGAGCCTGACGCTCCTCCTCCTAAGCCTGATGCTCGTCTTCTTGAGCCTGATGCTCCTCCTCTTGAGCCTGATGCTCCTGAGAATTCACGGCCTCAGCCTCAGCCTCAGTCTCTTCCACATTCTGTACACACGACTAAGCTCCTCAACTTGCTCCTGAGCTTGTTGCTCAATCCTCACAGTCTTTTTTGCCTCCGGAGCTGGGTGTTCTTCACCTGCAGAGCATTGACAATGAAAGTAGCATCCATTTCGAAGATTAAAGGGTTAGGAAATATGAGTGCACGGAAAGATTGCGAAAGAAAGAGATTGAATTCTTTTATTTCTAAAAATTTTGAAAGTGTACTGGAAATGATAAAATCAAGGGTTTTGTATGTACGGACGAGGAGAGAGAAGGTTTAAGTGGACACATGTCATCCTCTGATTTAAAATACATTTGAAATTCCAAAAATATACCGTCCGACTTTAAAATGAATTTGAAAAGACAAAACAATCTCAACCGTTCGATTTAATATACCAGCACATAAACATTAACTCAAACACCATGATAACATCACATTGTATATGTCTCTAAGCTGGACCAGATTAGCACGAGCTGACCAGCTCAGAGACAAACATGGGACTTTTGCATTATCTGTTTGAATTATATATGTTCCCCCCTGAACAAATGCATACAAACACAATTATGACATATCCAAGAGACCTAAAATGTTTCTACAGTAAGATAACTTAGCGTCCGGTAGATTCTTTGTAAAGATATTAGCTACTTGCTGATCTGTTGACACATGCTCCACCCGAACGTCCTTCAGCACATGGTCTCTAATGAAATGATGTCTGATATCAATCTGCTTAGTTCTGGAGTGCAGCACTGGGTTCTGAGTGATCTCTATTGCACTTATTTTGTCGCAGAAAATGGGTGCCTCGGCTGCATCAGAGCCATAGTCTCTAAGATGTTGTTGAATCCATAATATCTGAGCACAGCAGCTTCTAGCTGCTAGGTACTCTGCCTCAGCTATAGACATTGCGATTGATGTCTGCTTCTTGCTAAGCCAGAAGATTAACATGTCACCCAAGAACTTGCAAGTTCCACTAGTTCTACGCCGATCATCTTACAACCTGCGTAATCTGCATCACTATAACCAATCAAATTGAAACACGAGTCTTTGGAACACCAAGACGCACGTTCTGTACCTTTAAATATTTAAATACACTTAACAGCCATGTAATGAGACTGTTTTGGATCAGCTTGAAACCTCGCACATATACAGACAGAGAACATGATGTCTGGTCTACTTGCAGTAAGGTACAACAGAGATCCAATCATCCCATGATACATGGTTACCTCAACGGCAGTTCCAGCCTCATATTTGTCCAGCTTGATTGAATCACTCATCAGAGTAGCTGCTAATGAACACTTTTCCATACCGAACTTCTTGAGAAGTTCCTTGGTGTACTTCGCTTGGTTGATAAAGATTACGTCTTCAAGTTGCTTCACTTGTAGACCTAGGAAAAACGTCAGCTCCCCCTGCTCATTTCGAACTTGTCCTTCATAAGCTTGGAAAATTTATCACAAAGCTTCGGATTAGTTGAGCCAAAGATAATTTCATCAACATAAATCTAGAATAATAAGACATGCTTATTTTTAACAAATTTAAACAACGTCTTATCTACAGAACCGATAACAAAATCATGATCTATTAAAAACTTGGACAAAGTATCATACCAAACTCTAGTATCTTGTTTCAGACCATACAAAGCTTTATCAAGATTATACACGAAGTCTGTTCTGGTATGATCTACGAAATCAGGAGGTTGTGCAACATAAACTTTATCATTCAGGATGCCGTTTAAGAAAGCACTTTTAACATCCATTTGATAGACTTAGAAATTCTTAAATGCAACATATGCAAGGAAAATGCGGATGGTTTCTAGTCTAGCTACATGTGCGAATGATTCTTCGAAATCTATGCCTTCTTCTTGCCTATATCCTTGAGCTACTAGTCTAGCCTCGTTTCTTACTAAATTTCCATTTTCATCCAGTTTATTCCTAAAGACCCATTTAGTACCTATAATGTTCTGGTTAGTAGGTCTAGGAACTAAATGCCGAATTTTTCTACGTTCAAACTGGCTAAGTTATTTTTGAATCGCTTCTATCCAGCTTGGGTTGACTAAGGCTTCATCTACCTTCTTAGGCTCTAGATGCGAAATGAATGCAGAGTTAAAATACTCGTCTATCATCTGGCCTAATGTCCTAAGAGATGCAGAAGGGTTACCGATGACCAGCTCGGGTGGATGATTCTTATTCCATGAGAAACCTGGTCTGTATGAGGTTGATGCTTTTTGCTGAGATTTGTTTCTTTCATCCTGTTCCCCCTGCGAACCTGCTGGATCATCTTGAATTTCATTTGTTGATCTATCAGCTTGTGCATGTTCTCCTCCAGCTGGAATGCGATCTGGATCAGCTTGCACATGATCTGGATCAACGTTGATTAAACCGGAAAACACACCTGGCACACCTGTTACTTTTTGGTCCTGTACTAAGTCACTGTTAGTCAAACCAATGACTTCTAAGTTACCTGGGACATCAGCTTGCGCAACATCTTGAATATCTACGTTAGTTATTGGCGTGTCCAGTGCGTGCTGGTCACCAACTTGGAATATGTTCTGTGCCTCATTGTCACTTGATTCATCCAGATTAGTTGATTCTAGACAAGTACACAAACCGTTTAGCTTATCAACCGATGTTGATCTGAAACTAGTTTCATCAAACATCACGTGAGCTGATTCTTCAACAGTTAGCGTCCTGTTGTTGAAAACTCTATACGCTCTGCTCACTATTGAATATCCTAGGAAGATACCTGCATTAGATTTAACATCGAAAGCTTTTAGATAAGTTCTACCGTTGTTATGGATGAAGAATCTACATCCAAACACCCTGAAATATGAAATATCAGGTTTCTTGCCATTCCAGATCTCATATGGCGTAACATCATGACGCTTGTTAACCATCGAGCTGTTCCGAGTATAACAAGCTGTGTTTACTGATTCAGCCCAAAATTTCTTTGAAATTCCAGAATCAGCAATCATCGTTGTTGCAGATTCTTTTAAAGTTATGTTTCTACGCTCAGCTAACCCTTTTGGCTGAGGTGTTCTAGCTGCAGACAACTCGTGCTTGATTCCAATGTCATCTAGATAAGATGATAATTTAAAATTTAAAATTCTTAGTTCCTCTGTCACTCCTTATCCGGTTGACAATGCAAGATTGCTCATTTTGTAAACTTTTTAAAAGCTTGACCAGCTGGTCGGCAGTTTGATCTTTCTATTTTAAAAACAACACCCAACTTTGAAAAATCAACAACAACCATGGTGTACTTCATTCCCCCTAAGCTGGTTATGTTGGCGAAGTGGCGGATCCGGATCCCGTTTCCCGGGGGCACAGCGGAAGTTTAAAATTTGCCCCGGAAATCGTTCAATACATAAAATACATTCAATAAAACATGCATAGGATGTTTTATAGAGTGTCACCTTGCTGGCGTCTAGGCGCCTGGCTCCAACCGGATTCACAGGGAATCTGGCTCTTCAAGGTAGGCGGCGGTAGATCCTCCTTAATCAGGTCCACGACCGGAAACACGACTCCTTCATCAGCCTGCACTAGAAGGCCTGACGAATTTGGCACGAACGAAATCTCCTCATCACGCTGATCGGAACAAGTCCGATCACTAGATCAACGGCGGCGGCGGCACGGCGGCGCGGCGGTGGAGGCGGCGGCCGTGAGGTTTTGGGAGGAGAGGGGGCGGCTTCATCAAATCCCGATCGATGATCAGATCAGACCGATCGACTCAATTTCCAAAATTGAGTATTATGATGTGAAAACAATTTTTCAGACCACCTAGTCCAAAATTACAGTTTAGCCCCTCAACTTTGGGAAATCGCAATTTGACCCCTGTTGACTTTTAGGAAGTCGCACTCCCTAAAATACTCCTCCTATGCTCAACACATTGAGCTCAGTTTCCGTGCGGGAATCATGAATCCAGTACTTGTGTGACCCTCATTGGTTCAGGGATACAGCTAGCCGTGGGCCCACAACCATTGTGACTCCGAAATCACAATTTCGGACTTGCCAATCGGATCATGGTAAAGCGCCTAGCAACATCGCTCCATGATCCCCTAGGTATCACTGATAGTGCCTGCAAGAACCAGTTGGTCATGGTTAGTGTACAGTACGGTCCTTTCAACACGTATATCCCGATCAGATCAACGACCATTGGTAAATCGAGAGTCGCTAGAGATCCGATAACTATGCATACATCTTGGAGATCAAATAGTGACATCACGAGTGTTACTAGACAAACCCATTTACCTAAAACACATCCAGTACTCTGGCCAGAGATTTATACACTATTATCCCCTCAGATAGCATATGATATCCACACATGAAAGCGAGCGGTGAATCCTCGACAACGAAGCATCGACTCATACATGCATCGGGGCCTCACCCAATCCCGCCACCTAATGACCCAAGTGAGTCGGTAAACGGGTCAAAGTGAGGCGCCTATCATGTAGAGTCTCAATGACGTTTCGAGTAGTGAGGACTAATCAGTACAACCAAGACCTCGGACTTATCCACTCGACAAATGGTAACCACTTGGAAAGTCCGAACGAGGGTAGTTCGATAAATCACCAGGTCACTATCCATCTGCATGCTCAGAACATCACAATGTTCCCTACCAATGAAACATGGTACTTCATATCGCAGATGCTAATATCAAGCTCGGGCGGCCTTATCCTCATTTTGACGGTCCAATCGACTAGGAATGAATTCAGAATACACAGTGACTATTAGATGTGTTTCATGATAGCCATCATATCCACTATCACATCTAACATACACTATAGTGCATTCTAGGTCTTTATCCAACACAATTGTTAACATTATAACATAATGAAAATAAATAATGCCATAAAGAAATGCGTATTTCATAAATAAAGATCGTTTATACAAGAGTCAATAAAACCCACACGCCACAAGTTGGCTAGTTGGGCATCTACTCTAACAGGTTACGGGTATGGGACAAAAAATATCCATGTGTAAAAGCTCCAGCTTACGCGAGGTTTTATTACTGCCTCTGTTTTTAAAAGTTGATTTTATATGTTTTCCCAACTGATAGGCAGAGCAAACCTTGTATTTTGAAAATTTTAATTTGGGCAAACCAGTAACTATCTCACGCTTGCTCAGATTGGCAATAGTTTTGAAATTAAGATGGTTCATCTGCTGATGCCATAGTCAGCTCTTGGAAGAGTCAGCTACTAGGAAAGTTTGTTCAGTATGCGGCTGATCTGACCAGTCTATTTTGTAGGTATTTCCCGATCTGTAACCTACTAGCACGATCAGACCTTCCGGATTTTGAACAGCGCACGTGTGCTTTTGAAACTTAACGGAATAATTACTGTCACATAACTGACCAATACCGATCAAGTTATAGAACAAGTTCTCAACAAGGAGAACATTGTTGACAGTAAAGTTACCATGGGTAAGCTTACCCTTACCCACAGTGTTAACGTTAGAATTGTCACCGAAGGTGATCTTGGGTCCGTTGCACTGCTTGATGTCTGATAAAAACTTGACATCACCAGTCATGTGCCTCGCACGTCCACTGTCCAGATACCACGTTGATTTCTCCAGTCTAGAAACCTGTTGTTCCTGTAATCACAAACAAAACGGATTTTGGTACCCTTTTATTTACTTGGGTCCAGACTTAATTAATCCCTTCGGGACCCATACTTGGATAATTTTAACAGATTTACAAGTGCGTGGATCAAAGTATGTGTGTGATTTTTGTGTGCTCTTTGATCTGGAATGAGTTATGTAGTAGATTTTCCATTAGATCTGGACTTATTATTCCAAGGCCTGTACTGTCTGTCCTTCACAGAAGATTTAGAGAATTGGACTGGCTTTTTCCCACAAGATCTGGGTTTACCCCTCATCTATTCAACTCGTTTCTTGAGCCATCTTTCTCTAGGCTTCTCAGGAGCAGTATACCCCAGCTTACAAAATCGTCCTTGCCAGATCGGAGGCTTAGCTGCTATCTTTATCTCATCAGATGGTGCCTATTCAGGCTGTCCCGCGCTGGATCTTACAAAATTCATTGTTTGAAGTTTTGTCCTATTCAAATTTGGGGTACAACAAGTCTCTTCAGTGTTTCTATCATTGATACTATAGCCCAATCCAGATCTATCACCGGATGGCTTCATAGCTCCATGCAACTTATCCAGGGAAGAAAGTGACTTGGTCCAGGAGCTTATAATTTCAGCTAATCGCCGATTCTCATTGAACATCTCCTGTGACCTACTTCTCAGTTCAACATTCTCAATCGCAAGCAGCAGCTTGCATTTCATTTGAGCTTACCAGCTCAGCTTTAGTAGCACAGCTCTCCTTTTCAGCCTTGACTTCCTCAAAAGACTGAGACAGCTTTTTGTAATCTTGGACCATGTCATTAAGTGCCGTGACTAGGTCCTCACGTGTAAATACTATATTGGAGAAATGAAATACCTCCTCACTGTCATCGGCCATGAGACACTGTACTTCATCCTCGATCTCACTAAATGAGGAAGTCCCTGAGCTGGATTCCTCTAAATCGGTGTCTGCCCATGAACTTTTGTTTTCCTCTGCTACCATTGACTTCTCTGTCCTCCTCTTTCGGTAGAACTTATTCTCCTTCTTATCCTTGTTGGCGCGATCTGGTTACTTCTTGGCATCCAGCTTAGGATTCCTACAGTCAGCAATGAAGTGACCAGGCCTGCCACAATTGTAACACTCGTCATCTAAAGGAGTATTAGAAATCTTTTTATTAGAATCGAAAGAGAGGGGTTTAGAGTTATGCTTTCGCATAAATTTACCGAATTTCTTAATAAATAGGGACATGGCATCGTTGCTATGCTCCTATTTGGATTTGCTGCTTGATGGGCTCTGTTCTGGAATTCTAGCAGCAAGGGCTTTGGTAGGCTGAGATGTATACGGCTCAGACTCTGCTCTTGTTTCTAGCTCAAACTCATATGCCTTCAGGTTGGTGAACAGATCATGGAGCTCCAACTTGTTCAAATCTTTGGGATTTCCGCATAGCCATCGTCTTCACATCCCATTCCTTGGGCAGTGCTCTCATCACTTTCAGGGCTAGCTCCATGTTGCTATATTCTTTACCCAGTCTTGTCAGCTCAATCACCAGTGAGCTGAACCGTTCATCAAATTCACCCGTCGTCTCCTCGTGCTTCATCCTTATGAATTCAAATTTCTGCAGCGATGCCTGTTCATTCATTTACATGAATATATATATATGCACATACATGTGTGTGTTTCCTTCTTGTGTTTGTGAAGAGATTAATCTTGTCAAAGTAACAGTATACTACAACTTTTTTTTAACCTTTCTTTGGTCCCCTCGTTACCCTCGCAGATTTGGGTCAGCTTTTCCCATATCACCTTCGCAGTAGTGCAAGTCTGGATCTTGCTGAACATGTTGTTTTCTAGCGTCTTATACAGAATGTCCTTGGATACATTGTCAAGATTTACTTTCTTCTTATCCTCGGAAGTCCATTCCATCCTTGGCTTCTTATCCCACTGAGAAGCACCCGCAGTTTTGGACAAAGATGTGTTAGGCTTCATGATCTTTATGGGGCCGTCTGTTATCACGAACCACATGTCATCATCTTGGGCTGCCAAGTGAGCTTGCATCCTAATCTTCCAGACATCGTACTATTCCTTAGAAAACATAAGAATTTTGTTGTGAGAGATCGAAATATTTAATGAATATAAATGATAACGCTATTCAAACACTGAGTTCCGAGCTCTGTTATCACTTGTTAGGATAAAAAATATGACTCGGGAGTTCAGAAGTGGGGGTGAATGAAATCATCTGCTAATTTTAAGAAAAAATATTTTAAAAGATTTTACAGTGATGGTCCCAGAAATAGGATCAATATGTGTATAGGAGTTCAGAAGGGGGGTGGGTGGTTGAATGAACTCCTTTCGATTTTAGATTTTCAAAATTCTTTTAAAATGTTTTACAAGCACTGCTTAACTTAAGTCCGAGTTACCAGACTTAAGGATCTCAGTTTATTGCAAATCTCTCGACTAACTAAAATAGTGCAGAAGGAAGCCGATCTATTTGTGAACAGATAAACAGTAAATAAATTGCGGAATATAAAAGATAAAGGTTCAGGGATTTGTTTCTGGAAGTTCGGATATTAATATCCTACGTCTCCCCTTCTTCCTCCTCGGAAGGTATCACTAGAAGATTTGATTTGTACAGGCCTTCTGCACACACCCAATCACCGAGCCTCGCTCAAGGTGAACTCCTAGTATCTCACAACTATCCACGCAGACGCAGCTGCTGGTTTACAACACTTATAAATATTTTCAAATGGATTTTTGAGAAGACCGTTTGTTACAGACTCAAATGATTTAACAATGAATACAATGCTATGAGTACTGTAAATTTTCTCTGGTTTCTAAACACAGAAACTCTATTCAAAATATTGAACCAGAGACTAGACTCGAATGTTTATCTATGAATATCAACAGTAATGTTCTTCGAGTCTTGTGAGCTTTTTGAATATATTCAACAGATAGAAAGCTCTGGGTATTTTGACAGCGTGACAGCAAGATAATAAGAGTGAAGGTTATTTTACTTCAATCCAGCTTCTGCTATTTATAGTCTTCGATTTCAAACGGTCATTAAAATTCTTCAAAAGGAAAGATAATGTTCCCTTAATTAATGGCATATGTACGATTCAATATTCGCCCTTGATTTCTTCTGATATGAATGTTTGAATCGATCCATTGATTTGCACAACAGCTGATGGCTTGAACAATTTAAAGAATACATAGGCTGATTACTTCATCGCCTGATAATGTGCTTGAAATATTTCATTTCAAAGTATCGGCTGGTCCAAGATCACTGTAGCTACATGCTGGTTTCCCTTAAGAGATGTATCTGCTGGTTATTACCATCGCAAAATCATCGACTGAATCTTAGCGCAAAGGCAAAACGCTGTCGTATCTATTTATCCAAACGACATCGTTTAACTACCGCTAACATTAAGTTCCAACGGCTGGTTAAACAATCCACTGTAGCTCTCTGCTGATTTCTTCTGTAGCCATCTGCTTAATTTCACTGTACCCATCTGCTGAATTATCAACGCAAACTCCAATGACTGAGATCATAGCGCTAGATCAATACGCTGCCGTTTCAACTTATTTGAGCGCTGTCGTTTTGACTAATCCAAACGCTGTCGTTTTGTAATCCTTAACAAAACATGCAATCTCTCAAATGCTTGCGCCTGTTGATTTCTAACCATCTGCTGATTATTTCATCTGCTGATTTCCTTTGAATAAACATCCTGCTGAAATCAACTATCGACTGAAAATAATCTTCTGTAAAATTGCAACGGCTGACTTTCCAGTAGCAACTAGTCTTATTTTCTTATCACCAAAACTAATAAATTTTATCCTAACAATTTCCCCCTTTTTGGTGATGACAAAACTAAGCAGCCGAGATAAAAAATGTGCAAAGATAAATTTCACACGAACTGCTGGAAACAGAAATTCCATTAACAGAAAATGAGGTACAAAAGATTTTTACAACAATAAATCAATCCTTAATAGTGTTAGAGTAGATGCCCAACTAGCCAACTTGTGACGTGTGGGTTCATATACTCTTGTATGAAACGATCTTTATATATGATATTCGCATTTATTTATGGCATTATTTACTTTCATTGTGTTGTATGATGATTAACAATTGCGTTGAGTAAAGACCTAGAATGCACTATAGTGTATGTTAGATGTGATAGTGGGTATGACGGCTATCATGAAACACATCTAATAGTCACTGTGTATTCTGAATTAGTTCCTAGTCGATTGGGCCGTCAAAATGAGGATAATGTGAGGATTGAGAGTTTAGATTTGTGATTAATTGGTTGGATTTGGGATTAATCACGTGTTTTGTGAGGATTTTTGAGAAAGAAAGTCCTGCTGAAATTTTAGTTGCAGCGTTTGGTTCGGAAATGAGAAATTATCGATTTTTGGTGAAGTCAACGCTGGTCAAAGTTACTGTAGCTCCTGCTGGTGGATTTTGAATCAGCAGAGGTGACGTCAGCGTGACGTATTCCTTGCTGCTAGTAGTTTGCGTTGCGATGGTTACTGCTGATCAGCAGGCGCGCTTGTGCAAAAGCGTTGAGAAGTGACGTCGTTTGGTATAGTAGGCGCAGCGACGTCGTTTGTTTTTAGTGTTGCTGCTGGTTTTGGATCAGCAGATGCGTGTATGTAGAATGACCAGCTGCTGGTTTTGGAATTTGGTCGTAGACGTGAAGCGACGTCGTTTCACTAAGATTGAAACGCTGCGTTTAGGAGATTTCAGTTGGAACCAGCAGCGAGAGAGTGTTGTGAGAGAGGCGTTCCTGCTGGTGAACCAGCAGGCAATAGCTGTGCTGACGTTTTTGATACGATGTCGTTTGAATTAGTTGATGCGTCGTCGTTTTGAGTGGTTTTGCGTGACCAGCAGATGGTTTGTTTCGA
>KV018476.1:76089-91948 GCA_001598015.1 Dorcoceras hygrometricum
GATTTGATGATTTGTGTAATCAGCAGTGCTAGTTAGATCAGTATAAAGTCTGGTTTAATAGGCAACTGCTGGTAGCGCCGATCGTTGTTTTGATGTTACAAGCGTTTTTCATAAAATTCAGCAGATGCACTGTTCATCAGCAGATGCGTCTTTCTTTATTTGGTATCAGCAGTTGCTTTCCTTTGATAAGGAATCAGCAGCTGCATTGTGATCTTAAATTCTTTCGTAAATTCAGCAGATGCACTGTTCATCAGCAGATGCGTCTTCCTTTATTTAGTATCAGCAGTTGCATTCTTTTGATAAGGAATCAGCAGCTGCATTGTGATCTTAAATTCAGCAGTTTCTTTAAAGTACTGTTCATTCCAAATGGTACTATTCATTCATATAATCGTGTTAGCACTATTCCTTGCGACTGATTGATGTGCTAACGACGTCGTTCCATTTAGTCATACAAATATCAGCAGGTAGTTTTGTATTTCGTCTGCTGATAGTTCTAACGACATCGTTTCACTTTATACAAAGATCAGCAGATAGTCTTGGATTCATCTGCTGATCACCCTAACGACACCGTTTTATTCAATACAAAGATCAGCAGGTAATTTGTGTTCGTCTGCTGATTTTCCCAACGACATCGTTTCATTTTATATTTATTCTTGCGACTGGTACTGTTCACCAGCAGATACACTTCACTTAATTTCAGCAGGTATTAGTCTTGCGACTGGTGCTATACATTTCGACTGGTTTTTCTCTCAACCAGTTCCAGTTTTAACGATATGTTTCCAAAGTCGAATCCATACTCAGTAAAGTTTTAAAATGGGAAGCAAATGTTTTAAATAATGGAACCCGATGTTTTACAGAAATGTTTAAAGAAAGATTGTTAAGGAACGAAAGATGTTTTAGATTATGGCATAGATAGTTAAGGTCACCAAGGAGAAGGGTGAACAGTTGTCAAGATGTCAATTGCCCTTTCATATGAGCTATATGCTAAAACTGATATCGGGAGTCATTTTGATCAAAGTGCAAATTGGACCACATAGAACTTATATGCCATGATCAAACTGAAAATGGAATTGAAAGAAATGAGAAACTGGGCCATTTTCCCCTGTTTCTGCCATTGAAATGTTTATGAAAAATGATATTGCATAGTGAAGTTCCTTAACATATGCATTGTACAGATGTCTGCCTGCGTTTTATGAAATTGTTACTACTCAGATTTTACTTGCTGAGCCTTTAGGCTCACTAGCTTTTAAAATGGTACAGGTACGACAGCTGATGGAGGAACAGCAGGTGGAACTTGAATCAGCAGATGGGAGGCGTTGTGTTTATCCAAGGCCTACGTTTTCCGTGTCATAGTTATATTGTTTTGGTTAGGATATGCTGTATTAATTCAGTAGCAATGGTTGTATATTTATCTCAAATAACAGCTGTTGAAATCCGCAATTGCAAGGTTATATGAAATACCCTGTTTTCCGCATAAGTTTTAGCAGTAGCGCGCATATTTGAGTATCTGCTGATCTTCGAAATTGTATTGTGTTTTGTTTCTTGTTGGGTTATAAGGAATACAGCTTATAACAAATTATCTTTTAGCCCTTCTTTTATTCGAAAATTTTGTTTACCCCATTTCTCGTGGCCCCATTTGGTTTGGGTGTCACAATAAACCTAGCACAGTAAAAGAGCAAGGATTGAAAACTCATTTGGTCCTGAATTCCTAACATGCATGTTACATGATGAACCTCAAACCATTCAGAAGCCTTGTCTAATCCGGAAGCATCTTTCTGGAAAGAAGCTATACAAGATGAAATAGATTTCATTATGCATAACCATATCTGGGAGTTAACTGATCTTCCCCCGGGTTGCAAACCTTTAGAATGTAAATGGATCCTTAAAAGGAAATATAAAGAAGATTGATCTATAGACAAATACAAGGCTCGTTTGGTGGCTAAAGGGTTTAGATAAAAGGAATGGTATGACTTATTCGATACGTATTCTCCAGTCTCCAGGATTATATCCATTCATGTTCTCATCGCTATTGCAGCATCGCATGACCTTGAGATTCATAAAATGGATGTGAAGACTGTATTTCTGAATGGAGACCTTGACGAAGAAATTACATGGAACAACTCGAAGGCTTTGTTATACCGAAAAGAAAAGAAAGTATGTAATTTTGTTAAGTCACTATATGGACTAAAACAAGCACCAAAATAGTGGCATGAAAATTTTGACACTACGATGAAGTCAAATGGATTCAAAATCAATGGATGTGACAAAATGTGTCTACATCAAAGGTACTTCAAGTTCGTATATAATTGTTTGTCTTTACGTTGATGATATACTAATCATGGAAAATAATCATAAGTTGATTAGTAATACATAGGAAATGTTGAAAAAACATTTCGACACCAAAGATTTGGGTTTGTGTGATATTATACTAGGGATAAAAATCTCTAGCACACCAGATGATATTATATTATCACAAACCCATTATATTAAAAAGATATTTGAACGATTCAGTACTTTGGTGAGTCGTCCTACTTGAACACCGATGGACTTGGGTGTTCACTTAGCAAAGAATCGTGGAGAACCTATCTCTCAACCTGACTATGCAAGGGTAATAGGGAGTTTAATGTTTCTAACAAACTGTAATCGCCCAGACCTTGCACACACTGTAAACAAATTGAGTAGGTTCACGAGCAATCCAAGTAAAGATCACTGGAAAGTCTTAACAAGAGTGCTTGGATATTTAAGGTATACATCAAATTACGGTTTAACATATACAAATATCCAGCTGTATTAGAAGGATATTGTGATGCTAATTGATATCGGAGTGGATACGTGTTTACTGTAGGTGGAGGAGCAGTGTCTTGGAAATCATCTAGACAAACGTGTATAGCTCGATCAACGATGGAATCAGAGTCTATTGCTTTAAAAGTAATATTTGTAGCGGTAACCCAACCTTGAGAACTGGAGATCCCAAGACCTTCGGTCAAATGGACAACTAAGTTATAAATATTAGTTTGAACACTTGGAACCTGTAAAGTCTCATTCTTGTCAAATCCAAGTAAGACATACGTGCAACATGTGGTGAGGTTAAGCTTGTTTAGTTATTCCTATACCTAAAATGTAGGGTATGACAGGATACCTTCAATATAAGATCATCTATATAAGTGAGAGGTGATGGCCGCTTCAAATGGAAAAACTTTTATTAATCTAAGATATGGTCCAAGGCCGAAATCGACACAACGTGAGAACAAAATATGTTGAGTTATTATTATGTAAGTATCATTGTCTTGGTTTACACAAACGTTTAGCTAGTTGAAGACATCACATCACTGCCTAACTAGTAAATACGATGGTATGTTACTAAGGAAGGTTCAAGGTCAAAAGCTACCTATCCTGATGCCATAATAATTCGCAAAGAACTTTCAAACGAGTCTGTACACGTGAGTTCGTTTCATTCTTATGGGGGATTGTTGGGTAATAAGATTGAATGAAATATATAGGGCACAATGAAGGGTTGCAACCATTCATGAAAAGTTGCACCACTATATGAAGGGTTATAATCACTCATGAAAAGTTGAACCACTACATGAAGGGTTACATTCATTCATGAAAAGTTGCACCCATTCATGAATGATTACACTCATTCACGAAATGTTGTACTTGTTGATGAATGGTTACACTCATTCACGAAAGGTTAAACTTATTAAAGTGTGCATCTATAAATAAGACCCTCCATTTGAAATCAAATGAGAACTTTTCTCTAGAAACATTGCATACAAAGCTCATTGCATCTTTCTCCTCTCCTTCATTGTTACTTGAAAGTTCAACATATTTTTGTAGGTTGGTGTGCTACTTCATCTGTATTTGAAGTCGTTGTATCTTGGAGACAGTTGCTGCAAACATAGAGCACTATTATACGGGCAACTTTATCTTACGGAAAAAGTATTGTTTCTTGCCTCGACTTACTACATTTTATTTGCGTACCGGAGTTCAGATACACACAACAGCACCTGTAATGGTGATGAATACCAACATTAGAAGATACAATGGAGAATTTGACGAAAGCTATTGATGGACTAGTAAAACATGTTCAAGAACAAGACTTTGGAATCGCGAAGTTGATGGACATGATGGAACATGCTGATGCACGTTATACGAAATTACGCCTCAGCTGATGGCTCGATTCCCATAGACCAGTTAAAAGTGTTCATCATTGGGAGTATTAAAGATAAAATTGACGGAAGCTCTAAGTTTCATGTTTCATAAGCCAAGCCATACTTACAAAGGATTGATAGTTAAAGAATGCATCAAATAAGGCGTAATATTCTTTCGAAAGCCTTTTGTAAATGATTCATCCCACTCGAACATACTCCCGTCTTCATGATACTGTTAGGATAAAATTTATTAGTTTTTGTGATAACAAAAATAAGATAAGTGTTGATGCAAAGTAACTACTGGTCATTCAGCCGTTGCAATTAACAGCATAGTATATTCAGACGACAGGGTATCTCAGACTTGGGTTTTCGTTATTAGTTCAGACGTTGAGGTAAATGCTTTCAGATGTTGAATTGAACAGTCAGAGATTGGGATTGTATATTTCAGTTGTTAAATATCGGATCTTGGTATTCGGGAATATTTCAGCAGTAGAGTTGAAGCATTCGGTTGATGGGTTTCAGATGCAAATATTTGAGTATTAGCGTATCGCAAAACTACGCTTAGATAAGTTGAAACAACAGCGTTTGGTTTTGCGCTAAGATTCAGAGGTTGAGTATTTCAGTCGTAAGGTATTCAGACGTAGGGTACATCTCTCAAAAGGATATTCAGACGATGGGTTATGCAAGTATTCAAGTGTTGATTTGATATCAGACGCAACCTTTCAGACGACAGAGTGCTCATTAACAAGTTGCAAAACTACGTCGTTTAAATAAGTTAAAACGACAACGTTTGGTTATGCGCTAGAATTCAGACATAGAGTTATATATTCAGTCGTTGGTTAGGCGTTGAAGCAATCAGTCGTTGCATGGAATCAATTGACATTATCTTTCCAGCTGCAACAACTACAAGTCATCATCTTTGTGAAAGGAAGAACTAGTTAACGAAGAAAGATTTCAGGCGCAAACGTCGAATCGATTCAAACGTAATCACAGTTCAAATTGGAGCAAATCAATGGTGAAGATTGAATCGTACATATGCCTGGAATTAAGGAGACAACGACGGTACTATTTTGGGTAAATAGGACACAATATACAGAGGTCGTTACACGGTGGTTGCACAAATATGGTAACGTCATTTTGGTTCTGACAGTGTGCGATTTACCATGTCATGGAGCAGAAAATACGGTCGCATGATTTTCAAATTTCAAAAGGGATTTTATTTCCTTTACAGATCTAATCGACCGTTGTGAACGAAGACTATAAATAGCAGAAGTTTGAAATGAAGAACAACATTTTGCTCTCGACTTCTTGTCGTTACTCTGCCAGTTTTTAGTCTCCATCATTTTCGAGCTTTCACTCCATTGAAGTTACCTCTCAGAAAAGCTCACAACTCGAAGAACCTTCAATCAAGCCGTCACAGAAATTTACCTTCGAGTCATTCTCTGGTTCAATCTTTTGAATCGTGTTTCGTTGTTTAGAAACCAGAGAATTTACAGTCTCATAGATTTGTATTTCACTGTCATATTTTATTGAGTCTGTAACGAACTGGCTTTGTAAAGCAGTTCGAGAAACATCATTACGTTACCTATTTTCAGCAGCTGCGTCTGCACTTTGTATTTGGTGTTGCTAGGAGTTCACCTGGAGCAAGGCTCGGTGATCGGGTGTTTGTAGAAGGCCTGCACGCATCAAATCTTCTAGTGAAACCTTCCTGAAAAGGAAGAAGGGGAGACGTAGGATATTTATATCCGAACTTCCACAAACAAACTCTGTCCCTTAACTTTTACATTACGCATTTACTTACTTGTTACACTGTTCACTGATCAATTGGATTTATTCCGCACATATTTGTTAGCCAAGAAATCAGCCGTTAAACTGAGATACCTTAAGTCTGGTAACTCGGACTTAAGTTAAGCGATGCTTGTAAAAATATTTTTAAACGGTTTCGAAAATCTAAAAATACCAAGGAGTTCATTCAACCCCTCCCTTCTGAACTCCTAGGGCTGTTTTCGTGTCATATTGATCCTATCAGATACAACTGAATTATTGACATCGACTAGCCAAATTTGATTATGTAGCGCCCCAAAATCCGTAGGACCACAAATCGATCAGCCTATCTTTTGTAAGGGCTGTTTTGAGATTTCGAACATTTAAGATTTCAGTTCAAATCTGATTTTTCTTTGTTCCAGCTTTGAAGCAACGGCCCAGAAGGCTCCGGAAGGATTTCGCCCCAAGCACAAATCTGAAATGTCCAGATTTGAAGTTCTTTTAAAAACAAAACAAATTCAGTTGGGAGAACTGTTTTTAATAAATTGTGTAGCAAGATTTCAAATTTAAAATAGTAGTAGGGAGTTTTTAGCAAATTTTTTAAAAGGACAAGAGTTGGCACGGCAACCATGCCTACTCAAGTGTTTTTACCTACTACCCAATCATTCTTCCTTGTATAAAATGTTTTACGTGTTCCAGATTTGAAGTTCTTTTAAAAACAAAACAAATTCAGTTGGGAGAACTGTTTTTAATAAATTGTGTAGCAAGATTTCAAATTTAAAATAGTAGTAGGGAGTTTTTAGCAAATCTTTTAAAAGGACAAGAGTTGGCACGGCAACCATGCCTACTCAAGTGTTTTACCTACTACCCAATCATTCTTCCTTGTATAAAATGTTTTACGTGAGGTTCTGAATTCATTTTGGTTACAAGAAAACGTTAAGTTCTTTCAAAATACTATTCTCAGAACTGTGCTTGAGGAGACTTCCAGCCGCGGCCATCTGCATGTTGCGATCTTCATTCAGGCAAGTAAAAATTGATTCTTGCTACATCTGGAAAACATATATTACTTCGTTATTTTCTGTGTATTCTTGCATGTTTCAGTTTCAGTTAATGTTTGAGTGAGTTATGGATTCACTGCTTTGATGCTTTAGTTTTGAGGGAACTCACCAGAAGGTTTAGCAAGCAGCCGAGTTTTTAAATATACTGAGTTGTACATATTCCAGTTAAGATAAAGCCAAGAGAAGTTTCTTGTTGTTCCTAAGTATTGCGAAGGCTCTGGACATCGACTAAACAGATAGGACGCTGGTTCAATCGGTAGTAAGTTCCGATTTGATAAGCGAAGCTAGTCTGTTTAGGGACTGTCTGAGTCGAAGGAGTATTTCGTGGTTCTTAGCCAAATCTGTTGTTTGGGTTTCTCACAGCTGAGTAACCTGCCAAATCTGAAATACTTTCTCCGAAGCTCCTGTTACTGATTTATCAATCATATCTGTTTTGTTCAGTCAAATCTGTTTCCCTATGTCAAATTTGTTTTCGAAGAACCAGATCTGTCTTTCCCATTCACAAGCCATTCTATTTAGTCAAAGCTGTTATTCACATCTGTGTACAGCTTTCTACACCTAAGATCTGTTTATATAATCAAAGTTGACCTTTGCGTATAAGATCTTTTTTCTTTAGAACACATCTGATTGCACGCTCGAGTCGTTCCTTCAGAGCTTGTCCTTGCTACCATCAGCTTCGAGTCCAGCTGTACACTCAGTAGTGCTTTTAAAGATAAAAATGAGTTTTATACCAGTGAATCTACCAGATTTCAGTTATCTACTTTTGATCAAGATCCAGTATATAGCTATTTCAGTTAATAGAAGTAAAGTTTCAGATTTAAGGATTTATGGTATAGAGGACCCGGTACTCAGGAAGGGACAGGATTACAGTAGGACCGTAATCCCTTCATGGAAGGGACAGGATTATGGAAATATTGTAATCCCTTCACAGAGAAGTTACTGATCAGTTAACATGCTTCATGCACAAGGACCACCAGAGAGCCTCTAGACCATAAGTCATCCAGTATAAGCAATTCAGATCCAAATTCAGAGTTGGCTTTCAGTAGCGAGATTTCAGATTCAGATGTCTTCCTTTAATTTATGTATTACGATCCAGATATGCCTGCATTTAGGTGATCTTTGTTACCCTCACTTTTACTTGTTGAGCCCTTAGGCTCACTAGTTTTTCCGATGCAGGTGAGGCAGCTCAGGGGCAGGCGGGTGGCGCAAGTTGAACCAGATCTAGGGGCTGCGTGTGTTTGTCAATGCCAGCGTTTTCCGCGCAGTCGCAACTGTTGTTGTTTTTGATCTTTTGTCAAACTGTATTAAGATTCATTACAATAATAGAGAATTCATATAGAGTTCCATTAATTGTAATATCTGATTTTTTTTTGTAATCGAATTTGAAGTCTTATAATTCAAATCTGTTTCTACTGTGTACCTTTGGCGCCATCTGCTTCGTTTCAGTTTTGTGTAAGGGAATACAGCTTACTTTATTTCAAATTTGGTCCTTCTAGTTCTTTCAAATTTTAAATTTACTCCAATTCCGTTGACTCTCATGGATATGGGCGTCACATATTATCTATGTGATATTTACCTCACAAGCTTTGTAGTTTGTGGATGTTTCGTAGCCCAGAGATTTTTAGTATTGCATCAGTTTTGTCTTGCTCGATTTTAATCCATTGATGTCGCATGATAAATCAAAGGAATTTCCAAGATGTATGTAATGCCGAATGCACATTTTAGTAAATATATCTTAAGTTGGCATTTTCTTAGACGCTCAATTTTTTTTTCTTACTTATGCAAAAATATTCTTCCTCTTTTTAGACTTGACCACCAAGTCATCAACATAACATTCAAACATATTTACAGAGCATATAGTCAAATCCTTTGCATTGCTCTTTGGTAAGTAGCACCGCCATTTTTTAATCCAAATGGCATAAGTTTGTTGCAATATATACCTCTTGGAGTGCAGAATTGCAATATATACCTCTTGGAGTGCAGAATGCAGTTAACTCTTCACCTTTTGGTGACATGCAGATCTGATTGCAGCCTGACTATCCCATGAAAGAAAATACCTCATTAGACATGGTAGCATCAATTATGAGTTCAGTTATAAATGGGTTGTCAAATTTAGGACATGCATCGTTGAAATCTCTAAAGTTAACACAAACTTAGATTTGGTCCAATATTTTTCCTTACCGGGAGTATGCTCGTTGTCCGTGCTGGATATTTCCCTTCGTAGATGAATCCAACCTCAATGAGTTTGTTAACTTCAATCTCAATCATTGGGATTAATTCTGTATGGGAACTTCTTTCAACCTGCTTGAGAGGCCGAGTTCCTTTTTTGCGGCTAGGAGATGGACTGCCACCTTCGGTTCCAGCCCTGGAATTTCCTTGTAAGACCATGAAAATACATCGCTCGACGTGCGCTTCTTATTCATTAGTGGGCAATATTACGGTGAGGAAGATTGGTCGGCGTTATCATTGTTACCTAGGTTAATCTCTTTTAAACTCATCCACATTGGCTTTATTCTTTCCTCAAGCTTGGGAGGTGCTATTTCAGCATCCTCTTCTACCGGTACTTCTTCTTCATCTGAAGTGATATGACATTTTGCCACCACATCTTTATATAAGCGCTCGTTATTCATAAAGTTCTCACACTTCCTCATCAAGCATTCATCATGGTGAACATAACAATTAATGTGATAACATGAAGCTACATTTTCTTTGTCATTTTCATTTTCATGGGTTCTTGTGTAAACCACAGTGTGCATTTTAAGCTTCAGAATCTTATCGCATGATACGATCAAGGTTGTACATTGCTTCATGCGGGATGGAACCAAACTTCGCTAGTTTTTCCAAGGATTGTTGCTCCTCGACTACTCAAAAACATTATATTTTTTCTGATATTTTTCTACTTCCATCTTTTACATATTCTCAACCTATAAAAGACCGAAATCCGTCGCGTCTCTTAGGTAATTTTATAACAGATTTTGTCTGTTGATGAAAGCTTATCTTCATCATTATAGTTAATACTGACCCCTTTTGATTGTTATATGGATGATACCTCATGGTGCAAATTCATGTCCTGCTCAAGTTTTTGACAACACACCCACCCTCTTTCAAAAGTTGCTAAGTGATGGTCATTTCATACATATGTTTATCATAAGCTAGCTCCTGCGGGAAGCTTACTCATCTTAAGATTGTCCTTCGAATCGTCCAGCTTTAAGTATAGGCTTTTGGATCAAAACCCTTTTCTCTTTATAACTCTGAGCATTTGACCCTTGAGTTGGGTCCTTCGATTGAAGGCCTCTTTTCATCAAGTTTGTCAAGGAAAATACCATCCCTTTCAAAGCATCCATTCCCTGGAAGGACGATTAACCTCTCTGTTGACCTTTACAAACCATCGAAATTTCTGATATTCCATAATTCCGATTTTTGGATTGCCGATGAGGCAAACCTTTTTTGACTTTTTCCATCTTTTCAATTTTCAAGTAATAATTAGCATCAAACCTTTCATCTCCAACATTCTCCACTACTCATGTTGGTTAAGCGTGCATGAGTGGAGTACTACTGGAATATGCGACCTCCTTGGAAGGTCTCGCACATCAAATTGTTGTCGATGCGCCACTGGATCTGATTTGCTAGGTTCAACCAAAAAATCGTGACACTGGATCTTAACGGGCAATTTTATTTGGATGGGAAAGAGTCTGCAATAAAGTAAGGGTAACAGTGATCTCTAAGAGAAATAACATAGTATCGGCAGTTTGACACACCTCCTCGGACTTATGAGCTTAAAGCCCAACCCTACGAGCATAAGAGGTGCATTATGTGCTGCCATATGTATAAGAAAATAAAGTTTTACTTTGACTAAAAACTATAGATTTTGGTCTAGCAGTAAACGTTTGATTCTGATAATTGGTATTAGAGCGAGATCAAGGGTTCAAGTCTCCCAAAAATCATATTTATATACTTCTTGTTGGCGAGGTGGGTTTGTTTGGTTAAACATACATGGGGGTGAGAAGTAATGAGATGAGTGACCATATGAGAAGCTCTCGTACGTCAAACTGTTGACATTATGGCGCTTGATCTGATTAGCTAGGTGGACCAACGCTAGATCTTAAAGGGTAATTCTATCTCCGATGGGGATAGGGCTGGTGGTAGAAAAATAACAACTATAATTTTTGGTCTAGTGGTAAACGATTTATTCAGTTGACAACTTTAAATACTATATCATCTTTGTTGACCACTTCAAAAACTATATCTGGTTGTATCCACGCTACAACCACGCAGACACAAATCTTATTCTCGTGATATTTTCATATGCTTCAAGGCCCTAGTGGAAACTTTCTTCAATTGCAACATCAAAACACTTTATTCTGGCAATGGATGAGAATATCAGGGCCTTTCATCATTATTAACGATCAATGGTATTTCACATCTCACAACCTCACACGCCTGAACATAATGGCTATTCCGAACACCGACATCGTCACATTGTTGAACTGCCCTTTCACTCCTTTCTCATGCCTCTTACCTACTGGTTCTTTGCAGTCACAACCGTTGTTGACCTCATAAATTGTCTTCCTACACCCAGTCTCAACCATGAGTTCCCGTTTCTTAAACTTTTTGGCACCATTCCTAATTACAACAAACTCCGGTGCTTTGGCTGCTTATGCTATCCCTAGCTTCGTCCTTATACCTCTCACAAACTTGAACCTCGTTTAATGCCTTGTCTCTTTGTTGAATATTCCTCTACTCAAAGTGCTTATCTATGTCTAGATACATCCAACAACCGTTTGTACACATCTCGTCATGTCCGCTTTGTGGAATATGTGTTTCATTTTGCTAACTCTCACCACAATCTCCATCTTGTAACTCCATCAACCACCTTGGAGTGGTGTTCCATGACCTTACCTGTTACTCCTAGGTGTCTTCATCTCATCCATCACCGTCACCATCACCCGCTCAACCCTCCTCACCTCAACTTACACCTACCCCTACACCTGAACAAGGCATCACACCATCTTCTCGACCAACCACAGTACCTTCCATTTCTTTTAAAGGCATCATCACTTGCTCCAAACACAACATCCGCAAACCAATCCAGAAACTCAACCTCAATATCGAACTTCAACATCCCACTCTTGAACTCACCGCCGTTACCCAAGCCTTAAAAGATCCCAAGTGGCGACGGGCTATGTCCGCAGAATTTGACTAATATTTTCCAAATGGATCTGTTGACAAGTACAAAGTGCGTCTGGTAGGGAAAGGTTTTAACCAACGTCCCGGGGTTGATTACACTGAAACTATGGCAGGGATTCCCGACGCTTGAAGAGGTTCAAGCTGTCCTCTTCTCCAAAGAATTGAAGAAGAAATTTGAGTGGCTAGATGAATCCAAACTGAGGCCCAGAATATTAGAGGAAGGTCGAAAAAAATGAGTTCAAATCAAGAATCCAGCACACATCAAAATCAAGGGACAAAAGGAAGTGCCCCATATGTAAAATAGAAGGACACTCCTTAGAACCTTGATTATTTGCACTCATTCATCTACCCTTTATGCATTTCACACTTATCTCCCTTGATATATAATCATTTTACACACTTCGTGTAGATAGTTTTATAGAATAAATTATTAATTTTAAAAAGTTCAAATTAAATTAGTTGTAATGGTTTCAATTTTATATATTAGATACGAATAAGTTTGCCAGTTTATATTGTTAGACGTATTGTAAAAAGAATAATATTGTGATATTATCTTAACAGATTTAGTTACGTGAATGAAGTTATTTGGAGTTTGATTATTTATTAATATTGAAAAGTATTTTTATTTACTTTATAGAAAATGTTTATTGATGAACTAACATGTTGAATTGACATGTTATTTCGAAGTTATAACAATAAATGTTTACTGACTTTTATTGTCTTCCATAAATCATATCGATAAGTAAAAAAATATTAAATATGTTATTCGAAGAACTCAATTTTAAGGGTTTCTTTGTAGTCATATTCAAGTGTTAGTTCAAAGAAATAATTTAACAAATTTATATACAATCATAAATAGCCAAATTCTTTTACTATTACATGAAAAATTTACATGAAATTATAAAGTCTTCAAAAATAATTGTATGAGGTCCTGTGAAATTTTTTAAAACTTTGTGACATCATAAAAGAGTAAGAATAAATCTACCTTCCACTAACGCCTGTTTTAAAAAAAAAAAAAATCGTCAAATATATGCAATGTATATATCCCCTGAATGACCAATTTAGATGGATCATTTGGTTATTGTCTAAACAGCAGCATGAAATTTCTCACGTCGTCAAGTGCCAAAAAATACAATTACCTAATTTATACTTTCAGAAAGTAATATAAATAGTTATTATTCATTTATGGATATAGTAGAAATTGGTCGTCAAACGTGATCTTTTTCCAAGTACGAAGAAATATCGTCTTTCTATCGCTTTACGAATAAAAATATTTACCGACAAATCGGATTATAACACAGCGGTCAACAAATCAGCCCCTTTTTCCGAGGATATTTTTATTTATCAAGTTGACAGTCAGAAACAATAATTTTTTATTAGCCAACGTTGGTAGCCATGTTTTGTCATGGGTGCCTAATCCACCACGTTGTCCAATCAACGCTGCACTTTAACAAAATTATTCTGTGGTTCTCGTAAAATAAAAGGATATGTCATGGATTATTATAATTTCCAGTGTTTGTCGCATAGTTTACCTTAAAATTGGTTTCCTTTAACAAAATATTACAAAACAGAAATTTTTATCAAACTTTGACAACTTGAGCAACTCTCAAAATCTATAATAGCCCGAGGAACAATTTCGGGATTCACTGATTTACTATTCTTTTCTGAATAATTGATCAAAATTAGTGGCATAATTTGATCATTAATTTTTCAGAAAAAATGTATTTTTGTGTACTTAAAACGAGAGAATTCCGCTATAATAAGTTGGAGCAGTTTTCCATGATCCCATAGATTTATATCAATAATATTTGACATAAAAAAATAATATTTTTAATAGGATTGTTTGGGTCCAATATCGTACAGGAGGTGGTGTCATATGAGTTTTGTAAATAAGTTTGTGTCTGTACTTTATCCGTTTCCAATCATCAATTGAATGATTAAGTTGTTTAATTTTTTGTGTCAAATAAAATCAAATAATTTTATTTAATATATATCTAAACTCAACTAAAATAAAAGCTAGAAATTTTGTGCTTTAAAAAGTGTATTCCTGACAATTAAAATTTAACTATCATTATTTAGCCGACCACCACTTGAATGAAGTCACATAAGCATAAGGGAGATGAACCACTGTAAGAACAAAAAGTTTCCTGCACTTTCCCAGTCATCATATCCTATCATAATCATAATAAAAAATATCTTCATTTTGACCAACTAATATGACTATCAAAATATGGGAAAAACTTGTAAAAAATACGAGTAGGGAGAAAAATGAGTTCTATTTAAATTATTTATTATGTGGTAAGTAATAGGATTTTGTATGTTAAAAAAGACTATCTCTCTATAAGACGGTCTCATGGGTCAATATCTGTAAGACGTTGCAACCAAATCTGTATTTTTGGTTAAAAGTAATTTTTGACATTCACAGTAATATGTTTGATATAAAAAAATAATTTTTTCATGATTCGGGTCAATTTGAAGGATAAAAACAATACTTTTCATGGGTGAGATTATTTGGAGACCCTTCACATATAATTGACCTACGACACTGTTTCAGTGGTTAAAAAATAGGGGAAAACCCAATTTAGTCTTCCATTTTAGATAGAAATTCCTATTTAATCTCCATTTTCTAACTTACCTGATTTAGTTCCCCATTATGGTTCTAAGTCAAAATATTTTCAAAAATACTCAAAATAATTTTGGATTACTGAAAATCATAAAAAATATAAAATATCATGGAAATGTTACTAAAACCTAGGTTGATTTATTTAAATATTTTTAAATATTTATTTGATGATAATCTACCATAACGATGAAGAGAACCTTCTCAAATTAGATGGATCCGAACATATATTCGAAATTTATTCTTTTTTTTAGAGTAGATGCCCAACTAGCCAACTTGTGGCGTGTGGGTTTTATTGACTCTTTGTATAACGATCTTTATTTATGAAATTCGCATTTCTTTATGACATTCTTTATTTTCATTATGTTATAATGTTAACAATTGTGTTGGATAAAGACCTAAAATGCACCATAGTGTATGTTAGATGTGATAATGGATATGATGGCTATCATGAAACACATCTAATAGTAACTGTGTATTCTGAACTCGTTCCTAGTCGATTGGGCCGTCAAAATGAGGATAAGACCGCCCGAGCTTGAGACTAGCATCTGCGATGTGAAGTACCATGTTTCATTTGGTAGGGAACATTGTGATGTTCTGAGCATGCAGATGGATAGTGACCTGGTGATCTATCAAACTACCCTCAAAGTGGTTACCATTTGTCGAGTGGATAAGTCCGAGGTCTTGGTTGTACTGATTAGTCCTCACTACTCGAAACGTCATTGAGACTCTACATGATAGTAGGGATGGCAATGGGCCGGGGCGGGGGCGGGGCTGCCCTCCCCATCCCCGCCCCCGAATCACATCACCGCCCCCATCCCCGATTCAGAGAATCGGGGGAACCCCATCCCCCAACCCCCCGGGGGGGGGGGTCCCCCACAGGATAAGCCCGATGTCTTGGTTGTACTGATTAGTCCTCACTACTCGAAACGTCATTGAGACTCTACATGATAGTAGGGATGGCAATGGGCCGGGGCGGGGGCGGGGCTGCCACCCCCATCCCCGCCCCCGAATTATATACCCGCCCCCATCCCCGCCCCCATCCCCGATTCTACCAATCGGGGAATCCCCATCCC
>KV018476.1:97377-134421 GCA_001598015.1 Dorcoceras hygrometricum
TTGAGCATAGGAGGAGGATTTTAGGGAGTGCGACTTCCTAAGAGTCAACAGGGGTCAAATTGCGATTTCCCAAAGTTGAGGGGCTAAACTGCTATTTTGGTCTAGATGGTCTGAAAAAATTGTTTTCGCATCATAATATTCAGTTTTGGAGACTGAGTCGATCGGTCCGATCTAATCGTCGATCGGATTTATGATGAAACCACAGTTATGGAAATGAACCGAATGTTCATATGGACCTGGGCCTGACCCAAGTCCATTGGGCCGGTTCAAGCCCATCACTTATTTATTAAATTAGACCTAGGGCTACAACTAGAACACACTTGATATAACCCTAGCCTCCAAGCAGCCGCCCCACCCTCTCCTCCACACTTTGTCGCCGCCGACCGCCCCTAGCGCCGCCTCCCGTCGACCGCCACCGCCGTCGCCCCGATTTTCACGTGGTCGGACTTGTTTCGATCACGTCGACGAGGAGATTCCGTTCATGCCAAAATTCGTCAGCTCTTCTAGTGCAGACTGACAAAGGACTCGTGTTTCCGGTCGTGGACCTGATTAAGGAGGATCTACCGCCGCCTACCTTGAAGAGCCAGATTCCCTGTGAATCCGGTTGGAGCCAGGCGCCTAGACGCCAGCAAGGTAGCATTCGATAAAACATCCTATGTATATTTTATGTTTTGATTTATATGTATTGAACGATTCCCGGGGCAATTTTTTAAACTTCCGCTGCGCCCCCGGGAAACGGGATCCGGATCCGCCATTGTCGCCAACACTTTTAAGGGTGTATTCCAATATTATCGAATATTTGAAACAAGAAGATTTAACCAGGATTGCATATAGGATCATCTAGGAATGGATCTGCCTATCCAAATAGAAAATGATTCAAAGTTCTAATTATTCTAGAAATTGTCCCATTCCTCTATCAGCATGCAAATGCTCCTCCATTCTAGCAACTCGTCCTTGTTATCACCAGCTTACTAATCAAGGATCCAAACCCCTGCAAGCAGGCCACAAGAAGGAGGTTGTTGTTAGGATTATAATCAGGAGAGCCTTAGAGCTTGGGTGGTGCAGAGATAGGTTGTAATTTATGATCCTGCTCAAACACGACTACACAATGGGACCCGATAGTAAATACTTCATATTTGTACTCTCACTTTACGAATATGATCAATTCAGTTGCTTTGGGCACTTATAAACTCTTCCTAAATTTCGTTTCTAACCAAATGTTGAATATTAGGATTTAGTATGAGAGAAAAAATATGGGAATCAGTGTTTATGTTCCATAAATAATAAAGTTTTTGTTGGAAATTTTAATGAAAACTGTTAGATCGCTTGAGAGCAGTCAGGTCGTGAGCTGGTTGAAACCAGCCAGGACCCGAGCTGATTCAGTTCACGAGCAGTCAGGTCACGAGCTAGTTGAAATCAATCAGGACGCGAGCGATTTCAGGTCGCAGGCTGTGAGCTGTTGTCACAAGCTATGTGGTCGCAGGCTCTAAGATGATCTGGGCAATCGTGCTGATCTGCACGATCTGGTCCTAAGCTTTAAGCTGATCTGGGTAGCCGGGCTCCGAGCTGATCTGGGCAGGCGTGCGGTCTATGTACGCTAAATCGGATCGAATCGGTTCTTCCGAAATAGTACAACTGTTCACACTTCTTCTTCCTCATGAAACGATGCATCTGTTCAAAACGGTGCATATGTTCGAAATAGTGCAACTGTTCGAAACAGTGCAACTGTTTGGAATGACGTTTCGTGAAAGCATGCGTCTGTTCATGGCATCGATCCCCTTTTATAAATACAGGTAGTTTGGGCATTCGGAAACAACTCAATCTTCTGCATTCTCATGTTGCCTTATGCACTGAATTTGCCCTCTGTTTCCCTGCGTATAGTTTCCGACTCAAAAATAAAGTTCAAAACACTTATTTTGTTTGCCATAATTACACAGTGTAGTGCTACACTTCGTAATTCGTAGGTCGTTGTATTTTAGGGACGATTGTCGGAATGAGAGCACTATATTCGAAGAATTTTGTCTTGCGAAAAGAGGACTTTCCTCGCCTCGACCAATCAAAGTTAGTGAACTCCTATTCGACAGTTTAGAACGTGAGCTATTGAAAAACAGATTAAAACATCCAACAGTTTTAAATTATATTTTTAACTTATATTTTCAATGTATTATTTGGGGATTTATAAAAAAAATTGAATTAGTATTCACATATATTCAGGTCATGATTATTTTGATATAAGTTGGTGAGACAAAATGGTACGCATGCGTGCATGCATGCAAATCAAAAAATAGAGTTCAGCTAAATTTAAATTCTTGTAACAGCTGTGAGTATGCCTAAGCTTTATCATTCATCATTACTCGTTCGAAATCTCCACCTTTGCATCTATTTTCAGAAATTTATACATCCTTCTTGCTAGGGTTGTACACTAAAGCACTACTTTTTTGTATGAACTTTATTTCCCTTATTTTGAATGATAATCAGTTGGTCAAATGCTTGCATTTTATTTTAATAACTCTTGTGTTGGGATTGAAACACACATCACGCGCTACAGTACTGAGAAACAGATCGCGCGCAATCTGAACTGTACGAAGAATAAAACTAGCAAGAGCTGCAATAGCTTTGATTCTTGAAATCATTGAGCATCGAGAAGTACATCAATTTAGGTATAAAAATCAAACGGAAAACATCTGAATGTATTCTTTAAGATTTAAAATCGAAAGTTGTAAGGTTTAAAAACACGATGCAGAAAGTTGTAAAAAAACATACGTTTTGTTTATGGAAGTTCGGAGTCTCGCTCTTATGTCCCCCCTTCTTCCAAATCTGGAAGGCTTTGTTGGTCCGGTATTAAGGATCAAAAAGAAACTTAGCAGCCGCAGTTTAAAATGAGCAATTAAAAATTTTGCGCGCTGCTAATTCTTGAGCTGCAATAGCTCGTTGTTCTTGAACAAATACAATGAACAGAGCACCGGAAACAGATCTGATATGATTTAAAAATCATGCGGAAAATACCAGAACTGAATCCTATATTTTAAAACAACTCAAACAGATTTATGTACAACATAAATCTGTTCGAGACTTGTGTGCTTGTGTGCTGCTGAAAAGCGATGCTAAGTGCTGAAATGCGTGCGTGCTGATTATGCTTATGCGTGTATGCGTGCTAAAGTAAATGCTTGCTGAATGAATAACAGAACACGATACTCAGCAGGTTTGTTTATGGAAGTTCGGATATCAACATCCTACATCTCCCCTTCTTCCACCTCGGAAGGCTCCACTAGAAGATTTGATCTTACAACTGCGTGTACAGACCCAATCCCACAACCAGCAACTGTGAGAACTCCTAGACTCCTCAAATGCACAAACAGCCGCAGCTGTGTGACTGACTACATACACAAACATGCTCTAAGAAGCTAATCTAGACTTAGCAATCAACACTCGTGAAAAGCTCCTCTCTAATGACGGTTGATTGCTTCGTCTATCTCTTTATTTTTCCCTCTGTTGGTGCACTGTAAAAACAATGTAATTCTACCACAGTATGTAGTTGCACCAACTGAACGAACACTCAGCAGAACACTCAGCGTCTCGTTCTCTATGTCCAGGACACTTCTTCAATGGGAGTTGCCTTGAATATATAGCATCTGTAGAATTTCTTCCCGTTGGAAAGCTTCCAAAACTATTCAGCGCTTCAGATGGCTATCTTGTCTTCTTTCCATTTTGGTGCAAGGCTCCTCTGTAAAGTACCAACAGGAGAACAGTACTTGCGTCCTTTTCTTTTGCAGGCTTCTTGTCGCTTTCGCCATTTGAATTTCGCTCAGCAGTTGACTCAATCTAGCTTTGATAATTCTTCGTAAGTTGTCAACTGCTTCGCTGCTGATTCATTCTTCGACTGCTGCGCTTTTGCTGATTCTTCGATTCTTTGCGCCTGGAAACCAAGTCGACTGAATATGCAAAGCTTGCGACTGGTTAAGTAACAACAGCTGATTCAAATAAGCTCTCGACTAGATGCTGCTGTTGCTTGCGTCTGATACATCAAATTGCTTCGCCTGAATCTTCTTGCGTCTGGATGCTCAAACACTACGACTGGGAATCTTTGCGTTGCGACTGAGTCTTCTGTAGCTTCGTCTGCTGAAATAACGACGCAAAGTCTTCCTGCTGAATCTTTAGCGTAAGAGCAAAACGCTGTCGTATCAACTTATGTAAACGACATCGTTTTGCTATCACTATCTTCAAATACTATCTGCTGATGAACAGTAGCTTGCGACTGAATAGATTCCTCTACGACGTCGCTTCCCTTGCGTCTGGATGCAAGCTACCTGCTGATTCTTGCGACTGGTCTCTCAAACCATCTGCTGAATATGATGACGTCACCAATGACGTCATCAGCACTGATCCATCTGCTGAATCTCAACACGACGTCGCTTCTTCTTTTGCGCTTTGCTACATCTGCTGATTGCTATTGATGAATCTATCTGCTGAACTCTTCAAACTGTCCAACTGCTGATAGCTTCCTGCTGATCACTGTAGCTCCTGCTGAATGATGACGTCACTGATGATGTCATCTACACTTTACGCTCCAGCTGATCTTCATCATCGCTTCAGCTCCAGCTCGTGTTTCTTCGTAGCTTCTTGCTCTTTGAATAGCGACTGTTGATAGATTCATCAACAGTACTTATAATCGCTACTGCTAACATATTCGTCAACAGTAACTTTTCGCATCTTCTTCTTCGATAGCTTTCTTCAGCAAGCTTCTTAATTCTTGTTCCAGCTGGTTCGCTTCGCACTTTAGCTCTTCAGCTGGTTGTTATCGTTCCAGCTGGATTATCATGCTCCAGCTGATTTCTTGGCCACCGCCTGATTACGAACAGCTGATATAACTCTGGACGTCTCCATTGCTAATTCAACTGCCGATTCTTATGAACACCAAACCAACTGCTGATTGTTTATATTTCGAACCAATCTGCTGGACAAATATAGTTGCTGCTGATCGTCTTCTTTGTTTCTAAAACCTGTACGCTTAAATAGAATTGTTAGAATCACAATAACAGGTTTTGTGTAATTCAAAACTTAATCAGGATCTGTCAAAACAGATCCAACAGGCTTCATTAGAAGACTTTGATCTTACACAACGTGTACATATCCACTCAGCTGGGACTTAACCACTGCCCAAAGCTGAACTCCTAGACTCCACTACACAACACCTCGCAGGATGTGCGACTCCATCAACAAGAACATGTTTAACGTCTCTGCTAAAAGAATACATAGATTCTGTGTATATTTGTTTGGGGTATTCACTCCTCTATTCTATTCATCTCTCGCTCCCATATGTGAGTGAATCTGTGTGAGAGAAATATTCTCTCTTGTACGTGGATATCCTATGCTATCTGAGAAGATAATAGTGTGATAAATCTCGGGTCAGAGTACTAGATGTAGTTTAGATAAATGGGTTTATCTAGTAGCATATGCGATGTCACTATTTGATCTCCAAGATGTATACATGGCTATCGAATCTCTAGCGACTTTCGATTTACCAATGACCGTTGATTTGATCTGGATATATGAGATGAAATGACCGTATTGTACGCTAACCATGACCGACTGATTTTTGCAGGCACTATCAGTGATATCTAGGGGATCATGGAGCGATGTTGCTAGATGCTTTACATGGACCAATAGGTAAGTCCAAATGTCTTTTCAGAGTCACAAGGAGTTGTGAGCCCATGGCTAGCTGTATCCCTAAACTATTGAGGGTCACGCAAGTACTGGTTTCAATTCCCATACAAAATTGGTACTCAAGGTGTTGAGTACAGTGGAAGGAAGATCGAGAGCATGACTTCCAAAATTAGCTGTAGGAGTATGACATCCATTTTAGCTAATGGAGTGGAACTGCTATTTTTAAATCCAATGGTCTGAAAATTTATTTTCACATCATAATGTACAGTTTTGCAAACTGTGTACATCTGTCCGATCTGATCGTCGATCAAGATTATGATGAGACCACAAAAATGGATTAAAAGCTGGTTGGATCGGGCTTAGGCTTGCCTTGACCCATTAACCTAGTTTGAACCCATGAAAAATCTATAAATATAGGCCTTGGGGGAGCTTCTCAAATGCATCAAGATGAGACCAAAGTTTGCACAACTCTCTCCCTCCCTCTCCTCTCTCGGATGCCCTTCTCGCCGTCGCCGCCATCGTCGGACCTTGTTCCGACCGTTTTGGTGTGGAGATTCCATCCGAAAAATCTTTGTTGGTTTTCTAGTGCGAACCAGCAAAGAAGTTGGGATTCTGGTCATGGAGCAGATTAGGCGCCATTCATGAATCAACCGTTGCAGGGCCATCTCTCTCTTAGGACTAGCCAGAGCCGGACGCGTAGTCACCAAAGGTAACAACTAAAGATCCTATGCATGTTTATGTTTTGATTTATCAAAAATGAGCGTCCCCGACCGTCGTGACCGGTTCACGACGAAAACAAAATTTTTAAATCTTCCGCTGCCTGTCGGAAGCGTGATATGGATCCGCCGCTGTGCCAACAATAAGATCAATCATGATGGCAATAAACAAGTGAAGCGGTACCTTGTCAGATTAGTGGTAAAGTGGTATTATCAGAAAATTGACTTCAATGAGAAACTTCTTCCATGGTTCAGCTTACTACAATCCAAGTAATGTTAACATTGTGTACATTATTTATCCTACATCTAGAATAGCAAGATGTAAAATGGTATATCTTCAATAGATCTTAAGGATAAAATCTATATGCTTTAGCTAGAAGATTTCGTTGAAGAATCAAATAGAACTTAGTTTTCAGGTTGGAAAAATATTTGTACAATCTTAAACAGGCGTCAAAGTGTTGGTAGATGAGATTTGATTCATATATCATGAGACTTGAGTACAACAGACGTAAAACAAACCCATACACATATTTCAAGAGGTCTGATTGTTGAGTTAAGCGTGTAAGGGTGAGAACAGTACTGTGATGGGTGACCTCCTGGGAAGTTCTCGTATGTCAAGCTGCTGACGTTGCGCCGTTTGATCTGGTTGGCCATGTGGTCTGTAAAAGTATGATGCCAGATCTTAACGGGTAATACTATCTCTGCTGTGGATAGGGCCGGCGGTAGGGGATGTTGGCGCAGCGGCGGATCCGGATCCCGCTCCCGAGGCACAGCGGAAGATTTCAAAATTTTGCACCGGAAACGGTCAATACATAAAAAATACAGCAATAAAACATCCATAGTGTGTTTAAGTGGTACCTTGCTGGCGTCTAGGCGCCTGGCTCCAACCAATTTCACGAGGAAATTGGCACTTCAACGGTAGGCGGTTGTCGTTCTCCTAATCCGGTCAACGACTGAAATCACGATCCCTTCATCGGTCTGCACTAGAAAACGCGACGAATATTTCACGGACGGAATCGCCTCGTCGAGACGGTCGGAACAAGTTCGACGACAACGACAGGCGGCGGCGCACAGCGACGGGCGGCGACGCACGGCGGCGGGCAGCGGCGCAAAAGGGAGGCGACGACCGAGAGTGGGAGAGGAGAGGGAGGCGGCTACAGGGTTTTTTGAGTTATGTTGTATGTAATGCAACCCTAGGGTCAATATATACATAGGATACATGGGCTTGAACCGGTCCAATGGGCTTGGGTCGGGGCCAGGTGTTAGAGTAGATGCCCAACTAGCTGCGTGTGGGTTTTATAGACTCTTGTACAAACAGTCTTTATATATGATATTCGCATTTACTTATATGGCGTTCTTTACTTTCATTATGTGTGTAATGATTTACAATTGCGTTGAGTAAAGACCTAGAATGCACTAAAGCGTATGTTAGATGTGATAGTGGGTATGACGGCTATCATCGAACACATCTAATAGTCGTTGTGTATTCTGAACATGTTCCTAGTCGATTGGGCCGTCAAAATCAGGATAAGGCCGCCCGAGTTCGAGACTAGTATCTGCGATGCGAAGTACCATGTTTCATTGGTAGGGAACATTGTGATGTTCTGAGCATGCAGATAAATCCACCAGCAAGAGCTACAGTACCATTGACCAGCGTTGACTTCACCAAAAATCGATATTTCTCATCTCTTAAACTAGCGTCGCGACTGATGAATCAGCAGGAGCCTTATTTCTTTCGCAAAATCCTCAAAATACACGTGATTAATCCCAAATCAAATCAATTAATCACTATGCTATCTGAGGGGATAATAGTGTATAAATCTCTGGCCAGAGTACTAGAAGTGTTTTAGGTAAATGTGTTTACCTAGTTACACTCGCGATGTCACTATTCGATCTCCAATATGTATGCATAGCTATCGGATCTACAGCGACTCTCGATTTACCAATGGTCGTTGATCTGATCGGGATATATGGATTGAAAGGACCGTACTGTACGCTAACCACGACCGACTGGTTCTTGCAGGGACTATCAGTGATACCTAGGGGATCATGGGATGATGTTGCTAGATGCTTTACCATGATCCGTTGGGCAAGTCCGGAATTGTGATTCCGGAGCCACAATGGTTTTGGGCCCACGGCTAGCTGTATCCCTGAACCATTGAGGGTCACACAAGTACTAGATTCGAGATTCCCACATGGATACTCAGCTCAATGTGTTGAGCACGAGAAGAGGATTTCGGGAAGTGCGACTTCCTAAAAGTCAACAGGGGTCAAACCGGGGTTTCCCGCTGTTGAGGGGCAAAACGGTCTTTTTGCGATTTAGGGTTAGATGATCTGAAAAATTGTTTTCCATATCATAACATTCAGTTTGGAAACTGAGTTGATCGGTCCGATCTGATCGGCGATCGGAGTTACGATGAAGTCGCAGCAATGGATATTGTCATTTGGACCCGGGCCCGATGGGCCGGTCCAAGTCCATTGTTAGTCTATTTAATTAGACATTAAGGACTTCATAATTAACTCAACTCATAACACTAAACCCTAAAACCTACTTGCTAGCCGCCCCCTCCTCTCCTCTTCCTCGCCGCCAACGCCGCCGCCACGCCGCCGCCGCCGCCGCCGCCGTCTTCGCCGGAAAATTGTTTCCGGCCAATTCGACGAGGAGAATTCGTTCGTGCTGATCTCGTCAGCGCTTCTAGTGCAGCCTGACAAAGGAGTCTCAGATCTGGTCATGGACCGGATTGGCGTAAACTACCGCAATCTACCGAGAAGAGCCGGATTATTGTAATACCGGTTGGAGCCAGGCACAAGTGCCAGCGAGGTAACCCGCTTAAACGCCCTATGTATGACAATTATGAATTGTTGTTTTTCGTATTGATCGCCTCCCGGTTTACATTTGATTGTTCTTCCGCTGCCTAGCCGGGGGGCGGATCCGGATCCCCAACAGTGGTATCAGAGCCAGTGTTTTCCCGAATCTGATCGTACGAAATTGCCATAATTGTATCTAACCTTTGAATTTTCAGATCGAAAGTCAAAGTTCCGGCAACTCCACCGGCCGCCGCCACGTGCGGCGGCGCCCCTCATTGTCGCGCGCATGAATGCGCGCGACTTGCGCGCTGGCCGCGCGAGGATGACGGGACGCGCGCTTTCTTTGCGCGATGGTGGAGGCCGCGCATGGCGCAGCGTTTGCTCACTGGCCGCGCGCCCGCCGCACGTGAGGCGGCCGAAGGCTGCTGCTCGTCCGCGCGAGATGGAGTGCATGAGAGCGCCGCCTCGCTGCGCATCGCTTGGCGCATGCTCGCCGCCCAGCCTCGCCCATGGTTGCGCCGCCGATTGGAGCATCGCGACGCAATTGCGCCGCGCTTGTCGCGCGCGAAATTTCGTGGCGGCCGCCGGCCGGCCGCCGCTCCGGCGATGCTCCGGCGAGTTTCCGTCGATGTCGTGACGGCGGGTCTGAATTCTTCTAGGGTTTAGTTCGGGCCTGTCCCGGGCAGCCCGTGATGTTTTCGGGTCGGTATGCGATATCGGGCCCGATTTTGATCGATTCTGAAATTTTAAGTTTTTGGGCCTAAAATTGTTTTAAACCCAATTTGATACAATTAAAATTAGTAAAATGTGATTTTAATTATGAAATGTGATTTTGTAATAAAATATGATTTTGTTGATTAAAATTTGTTTTATCGGCAAAATACGATTTTATTATAAAATACGATTTCGTAATTAGAATATGATTTTACGATAAATAATTAGATTATTTAATTATGCATGTTAATTAGATTAATTGCATGATTGGGGTGATCGAGAGCCGTGCCCAATGTGTTAGGTGTATGCAATAGGTTTTATTTGATTTCGGTTTTTTATATAAAGTGGGCCTGTTTGTGGCCCGTTCCCACCCCTTGATAAATGTATCCCTTATCTGTCATAGCAATTTAAATGTAAATTACTAGATTTAGTGGGAGGGATTGCATTGCATATTGCATTACCCCTAGGATTGGACCCAGGTCCGTGGCTGGCAACCACGGACCGCATAGCTCTCGCGATCGATCATCCCAATGTTTATTTATATATTTGATATATAGATTAAATGAATCCGCATGTTGGCATGTTTTAAATTAGATTTAAATATGCATGAGACCAAATTTTTCAAAAATTAAAATCCCTCGTTTTAAATTTGATTTAAAACTTATATCAAGATGAAAGTTTATTCGATAAACGTAAGGGTATTTAAAATTGTTTAAATTAACCCTACCTTCCATCAACAATGGGTGTACGTCGATGCTACCCGTATACATGGCCCGACTCATATTATTGAGGGGGTCATGTATGCCGGAAAGCTGTCCACGTCATTGACAATTGTTGTGAGTCGGTCGGAACTCCCTTTAACGTTGGCTCATATTATTGGGGACGTTAAGGGGACCGTACTTCACGACTCAACATTGATGGGTCGGTCTTGACACGTGATAGTAAACGACGTCATATTATTGGGCCCTTACTGGACATGAGGTGAATACATGGAGGTTGCACCGGCTGCAATCGGAAACTACCTTTTAGGGGTCATGGATGGCTGATATTATTCGGGTCCATGATCGCCTGATTGGGCTCCGTGTACCCACTAAAGAAACCTGTTTTCTCGATTTCATTAGATGGTGGTGAAATCATTGAAATAGTGGGAGGGTAATTCATAAAACTAAATGACCATGTTTTATGTCTTAGCGTTTGTTTTTATATAGTCAGTAATGCATGTCTGTTTTCTTTTCAGTATAACTGCTATAAAAAATGGTTTAGATGAAAAATCCACTTGCTGCTATACTGGATAGCAACAGATTCACTGGTCTTAACTATCAAGACTGGCTCCGCAACCTTAATCTTGTACTGGCTTCGGAGAAGCTTCTCTATACGATAGAGAAGTCTCCTCCGGAGGAAACCCCTGCCAATATCAGCCCTGAGGAGCTGATTACGCTTAACCAATGGCGTGACGACGAGGTTAAGACTCGATGCTATGTGATGGCATCGATGTCCAATGAAATACAACGGCGTTTTGAGAAGACGAAGTATGCTGCTGACATACTTCATCATCTCAAAGAGCTGTACGGGGAGAACTCTCGACATGAGAGGTTCACGGCTATCAAGGAGCTTTATGACGAGTCGCTGCGCGATGGGAATTCGGTCCGCGAGCATGGGTTTCGCATGATTGGGCTCATTGAAAAGCTGTCGGGCCTTGATATCGCACTTCCACATGAGCTGTCTGTGGATTTACTTCTCCTCTCACTACCCGCTGCATTTGACCCCTTTGTGGTCAACTTCAACATGAACAAGCTGGAAGCCACCCTTGAAGAGGTGGTGAACATGCTTGTCGTGTTCGAGGGGACCATAAAGAAGGACAAACCCGTCCTCCTTCTGGGTTCTTCTTCCTCTGCGAAGAAAGGACCCAGACGCAAGAGCAAGAAGCGTTCTGCTCCTGCAAAGGAGGAAAAGTCCGCCAAGAAGCCGAAGGCAAAGGCTTCTAAGCCGAACAAGAGCGAGGACGTCTGCCACCACTGCCACAAGGCTGGGCATTGGAGGAGGAACTGCAAGGAGTACCTCGAGCAGTTGCGAACTGCAAAAAGGTATATTCTATCTTGAAATAAACATGTCTCTAAATTCAACTTCTTGGGTACTTGATACCGGATGTGGATCTCATATCTGCAATGATTTGCAGGTGATGACAAGAAGTCGACGTCTTAGAGAGGCTGAGACCCACTTGAGGCTTGGCAATGGAGCAAGGGTTGCTGCAATGTTGCAATCAACTAAATTATGGTTGTCTAGTAGATTTTCGATGAAGGACATGGGTGAAGCATCTTACATTCTTGGAATATAGATCTATCGGGATAGATCTAAACGGATGCTCGGACTCACCCAAGCTACCTACATCGATACCATACTTAAGAGGTTCTCTATGGAAGAGTCCAAGAGAGGACACCTACCTATGTGCCACGGAGTCACTCTATCCAAGTCTATGTGTCCAAAGACTGATGTGAAGATAGAGAGTATGGCACGTGTACCATATTCCTTGGCTATAGGTAGTATTATGTATGGCATGATCTCGACTAGACCGGACGTCGCATATGCTCTGAGTGTCACGAGCCGCTACCAGGCCAACCCCGGCCAATTGCATTGGAAGGCCGTGAAGGATATTCTTAAGTACTTACGAAGGACTAAGAATATGTTCATGGTCTATGGGGGCGGTGAACTGAAACTGGAAGGCTACACTGATTCTAGCTTCCAGTGTGACGTGGATGATTCGAAATCAACCTCTGGATTTGTATTCATGCTCAATGGTGGTGCTGTCTCTTGGAAGAGTTCCAAGCAAGACACCATCACGGATTCAACCACTGAGGCTGAGTACATTGCAGCATCAGCTGCTGCTAAGGAGGCAGTTTGGATAAGGAATTTCGTCCAAGAGTTGGGCGTCATTCCTAATGGAGTTGGTCCAGTCCCGGTGTACTGCGACAACACGGGTGCCGTTGCGCAAGCAAAGGAACCTAGGTCTCACCAGAGATCCAAACACATATTGAGGAAATACCACATAATCCGGGATATTGTGGCTAGAGGTGACATAGCAGTTGACAGAGTCGCCTCTGCGGACAACGTTGCTGATCCACTTACGAAGCCCTTGCCTGGACCGTTGTTTGAAAAACATCGCGAAACAATGGGACTGCGTCTGATGAGTAGTTGGCTTTAGGGCAAGTGGGAGATTGTTAGAGTAGATGCCCAACTAGCCAACTTGTGGCGTGTGGGTTTTATAGACTCTTGTACAAACAGTCTTTATATATGATATTCGCATTTACTTATATGGCGTTCTTTACTTTCATTATATGTGTAATGATTTACAATTGTGTTGCAAAAAAACCTAGGATGCTTTCCCCCGTATGTTAGATGTGATATGGATATCCTATGCTATATGAGGGGATAATAGTGTATAAATCTCTGGCCAGAGTACTAGAAGTGTTTTAGGTAAATGTGTTTACCTAGTTACACTCGCGATGTCACTATTCTATCTCCAAGATGTATGCATAGCTATCGGATCTACAGCGACTCTCGATTTACCAATGGTCGTTGATCTGATCGGGATATATGGATTGAAAGGACCGTACTGTACGCTAACCACGACCGACTGGTTCTTGCAGGCACTATCAGTGATACCTAGGGGATCATGGGGCGATGTTGCTAGACGCTTTACCATGATCCGTTGGGCAAGTCCGGAATTGTGATTCCGGAGCCACAATGGTTGTGGGCCCACGGCTAGCTGTATCCCTGAACCATTGAGGGTCACACAAGTACTAGATTCGAGATTCCCGTACGGATACTCAGCTCAATGTGTTGAGCACGAGAAGAGGATTTCGGGAAGTGCGACTTCCTAAAAGTCAACAGGGGTCAAACCGGGGTTTCCCGCTGTTGAGGGGCAAAACGGTCTTTTTGCGATTTAGGGTTAGATGATCTGAAAAATTGTTTTTCATATCATAACATTCAGTTTTGTAAACTGAGTACATCGGTCCGATCTGATCGGCGATCGGAGTTACGATGAAGTCGCAGCAATGGATATTGTCATTTGGACCCGGGCCCGATGGGCCGGTCCAAGTCCATTGTCAGTCTATTTAATTAGACATTAAGGACTTCATAATTAACTCAACTCATAACACTAAACCCTAAAACCTACTTGCTAGCCGCCCCCTCCTCTCCTCTTCCTCGCCGCCACCGCCGCCGCCACGCCGCTGCCGCCGCCTTCGCCGGAAATTGTTTCCGGCCAATTCGACGAGGAGAATCCGTTCGTGCTGATCTCGTCAGCGCTTCTAGTGCAGCCTGACGAAGGAGTCTCGGATCTGGTCGTGGATCGGATTGGCGTAAACTACCGCAATCTACCGAGAAGAGCCGGATTATTGTAATACCGGTTGGAGCCAGGCACAAGTGCCAGCGAGGTAACCCGCTTAAACGCCCTATGTATGACAATTATGAATTGTTGTTTTTCGTATTGATCGCCTCCCGGTTTACATTTGATTGTTCTTCCGCTGCCTAGCCGGGGGGCGGATCCGGATCCCCAACACCAGGCCCAGGGTGAACATTCGTTTCAAGTCCATCACCGTGGCTCCATCATAATCCCGATCGACGATCAGATCGGACCGATCTACACAGTTTTACAAAACTGAGTATGATGATGCGAAAACAATTTTTCGGACCACCTAGTCCAAAATAGCAGTTTGGCCCCTGCAAGTTTCAAGGATAGTCAAACTAGCCCAAACTTTAGGGAAATTACATTTTGACCCCTGTTTAATTTTAGGAAGTCGCACTTCCATCCTTCCTCCTCCTATGCTCAACAAATTGAGCTTAATTTCCGTGCGGGAATCGTGAAACCAGTACTTGTGTGACCCTCAATGGTTCAGGGATACAGCTAGCCGTGGGCTCACAACAATTGTGACTCCGAAACCACATTTTCGGACTAGCCCATCGGATCATGGTAAATCGTCTAGCAACATCGCCCCATGATCCCCTAGGATAGTGCCTGCAAGAACCAGTCGGTCATGGTTAGCGTACAGTACGATCCTTTCAACACAAATATCTCGATCAGATCAACGACCATTGGTAAATCGAGAGTCGCTTAAGATCCAATAACCATGCATACATCTCGGAGATCAAATAGTGACATCGCGTGTGTTACTAGGTAAACCCATTTACCTAAAACACATCTATTACTATGGCAAGAGATTTATCACACTATTATCTCCTCAGATAGCATAGGATATCTACGCACAAAGGCGAGCGGTGAATCCTCGACAACGAAGCATCGACTCCTACATGCATCGGACCTCAACCAAATCCCGTCGCCTAATGACCCCAACTGAGTCGGTAAATGGGTCAAAGTGAGGCACCTATCATGTAGAGTCTCAATGAAGTTTCGAGTAATAAGGGCTAATCTGTAAAACCAAGACATCGGACTTAATCCACTCGACAAATGGTAACCACTTGGAAAGTCCGAACGAGGGTAGTTCGATAGATCACCAGGTCACTATCACATTATAAAGAAATAAAGTTGCACATTGGCTAACAGGTATAGCTTTTGGCCTAGTGGTAAGCGCTTGATCCTAATAATTGGTATCAGAGCGAGGTCAGGGGTTCGAGTCTCACAAGAAGCATTTTCTATACTTCTTGGGGGGGGGGGTTGTTGAGTTAAGCGTGCAAGGGTGAGAACAGTACTGGGATGGGTGACCTCCTGGGAAGTTCTCGTACGTCAAGCTGTTGACGTTGCGCCGTTTGATCTGGTTGGCCATGTGAGCTGTAAAAGTATGATGCTAGATCTTAACGGGTAATACTATCTCTGCTGGGGATAGGGCCGGCGGTAGAGGAATGGTAAGACTGATCTCTAAGGAAATTGAGACAGCGCCAGCAGTTAGACACGCACCTCCCCTGACTCATGGGCCTAACATCCCAACCCTAACGCACATAATATGTGCACTCTGCGCTGCCACATTATAAGAAAATAAAGTTGCACCTTGGCTAACAGCTATAGCTTTTGGCCTAGCGGTAAGCGCTTGATCCTAACATTTGGTATCAGAGCGAGGTCAGGGTTCGAGTCTCCCAAGAAGCATTTTCTATCTTTCTTGGGGGGGGGATTGTTGAGTTAAGCGTGCAAGGGTGAGAACACTGGGATGGGTGACCTCCTGGAAAGTTCTCGTACGTCAAGCTGCTGACGTTGTGCCGCTTGATCTGGTTGACCATGTGGGCTGTAAAAGTGTGATGACAGATCTTAACGGGTAATACTATCTCTGCTGGGGATAGGTCCGGCGGTAGGGGAATGGTAAGACTGATCTCTAAGGAAATTGAGACAGCGCCAGCAGTTAGACACGCACCTCCCCTGACTCATGGGCCTAACATCCCAACCCTAACGCACATAATATGTGCACTCTGCGCTGCCACATTATAAGAAAATAAAGTTGCACCTTGGCTAACAGTTATAGCTTTTGGCCTAGTGGTAAGCGCTTGATCCTAACACTGATGAAAATAATTGTATCATTTAACTGTTATGTGGATGATATATTGATAGAAAGTTCCAAAAAAGATCGGTTTAAGAACTGAAACTGCAATTGAGTAAGGAATTTGATACGAATGACTTGGGACTAGCAAAAATGATTCTAGTGTTGCAAGTCATCGAGATAAAAGTAACATAAAGATTTGGCTTTCCCAGAAAAAATATTTCAAGAAATTCTTGTACCTCTTCAATATGCAATACAGTAATCCAATTTCGACCCCTATTCCTATTAACTTCAAGTTATCCTCCGAGATGTGTCCTAACAGTGAAGCAGAGATGATAGAGATGTCAGGGAGTACATATACATCTGTATTGATAAGTTCTATGTTCACTTTGTACTATACCAGTATTATACAAGCAGTTGGAGTAGTTACTCGGTACATGGTGAATCCTGAACTAGAGTATTGGAGTAGAGTGAAGAGGATCCTTAGATATATTAAAGTTAGTTCAAATTTGCATTATTTTTTGGATGATGTTTAACACTCAAGGGTCTTTTTTGATAATCAAGCTGAGTTTACAAAATGTAGATAATTGTTTTATTATCTCGGAGGCAGAATATTTGACAATTACTGAGGCTTGCAAGTAGGTTATATGAATTTAAAATTTGTTGGAGGAACTTGGGAACAAACAAAAGAAAATTCATTTGTTTTATGACAGTCAGAGTATCTTACACATTGTAAGGATCTAACTTTTCACTCGAAGACTAAATACATTGGAGAGAGATTTCACTTTGTTGAAGAAGTAGCAGAGGAAGAAAGTATAAATATGCAGAAAATCATACAAATCATACATAACTGATTATTTTTACCAAAGCTAGCAACTACTAATAAGTTCGAGCGGTAAGATTAAAAGAATATGTAGAAGATAGTGTTAAATAGTGATCAATACAAGTGGCTACATTAAATAAGCACACTTGTGTAAAAATTGTAGAAGGCAGAATGAATTTTGAATCTGCATTCCACGTTTGTGGACCTCTATTCACCTTCAGAATAATTATCCATACTTGTTTTTACATCGGTTCGTGTCAGACTATGAAGGACATGTTCAATTTTAACACCACTGAGATTAATGGAGCAAGAAATTTCTATTCCCTTTATTTTCCACAAACACGTCTACAGTACAGAGCATGTGAAGAAGTTCTATGAAAGAAGTACCATAAAAAAATATGAGTCGTGGCCTTCTCTATCCCTTTCCTTATATTCCCGATTACTGACGACTTTTATTCCCATCACCTACTGATAGTTCAAAGCTTTGAATTATTTTATTGACTAGTCCTGAATAGAAATAATACAGCTAATATAGGAAAGTACAAAACAATAGCGGAAACCAAACTCTGATTGGTGGATTAAGTTAAGGTTTCTCCTTACATTCCTCAGCCCCTTGCAGAGCTTCAAAGCTTCAAATCTCTTGCTCAGAAGGTTCACAAACTCGAGAAAACTTCTCTTATTTTTGAGCAAAGAATACCACATTATCCAAATAACTACTGGTCCATGTCTAATCTGTTTGCTTTTTCGCTTCCTGTTATTAGTTGTATATATATATGACAGGACTCTTCTTTTCAGTGTAGTTAGCTGCAGTAAAAATGTTGAAGACCAGAGTGGCGGTTGTGGGCAGCGGCATAAGCGGTCTGGTGGCGGCGCACACGGTGGCGGAAGCCGGGGCGGAGGTCGTGCTGTATGAGAAGGAGGATTACTTGGGCGGCCATGCTAAGACGGTGTCAGTTTGTGGAACTCAACTTGATCTTGCCTTTATGGTTTTTAATCGAGTAAGTCACATTTCTTCATTTTTGCTTTTATATTTTTACAAAATTATTTAGCTTTCGATTGTTTTTTAAATATATATTTTCTTTTAATATACATAACATATCGGCCATTAAAAGAATTTAAGAAAAGTTGAGAAAATTCCAAAAAAGCATCTAAATAATAAAAAACCTTGTGTTAATATAGGAGCTTGAGTTTTTTTTTTCACACTTTTATGACATATAAATTAAATTATACTCCGACAAAATATGGCTAATGAGATTCTATGTGCGGGTATTGAGTTTTTTTTTTTTTGGGTCCCCGTCGCGTTATTATTATTATTATTTCTTTTTTTGAAATCCTCTCCAGCGTGTTATTAAATTTTAAAAGTATTTGACGAGGTACATTTTTTATTTTCTTCTAATCCTTTTATCACTTCACAAAAATATAAAGTTATTTATGATATTTATTGTCTTAATACTTTTATCATTTACAAAAGTATTTATTTATGATATATGTATTTAATCTTGAAGGTTATTTCCTTTATATAACAATAACAGAGTATTTTTGTATATTTTTTAGTTATTCAAAAGTGGATATCGTAGAGTTAACATATTCAACCGAAAATCTTGTTTATTCATATTCAAAACCAAATTAAACTGGAATTAATGGAAGCCCTCTGATTGGTTCCATGTCCTAGTTAGTCCCCCACCAGATTATGACACTTTTGGGACATAACATCCCAATTGGCTGGCATGTTATAATGATCTAACCTGGACTGCCAACTTGTCTTACGATTTTGGTGGGGAGAAGGGCCAATAAGTTTTACAAAATAAAGAGGTGGTTATATAAGAATCTAAACCTTTGGGTATGGTTTAGTACATCGGGACGAGATCAAATAAGATGTGAAATATCGTCCCCAGGGTTACAGACGAGTTTGTAAGATTTGGGGTGATGTGGGAGTAACTTTCCCGATTTCACGGGTTCGATTCTCGTGTGGAGCATATTTTTCACTTAAATATTGTGGGGTATGCTTTGGGAGTTAGTCCGTTATATGAGTCCTCTCTTCCGGCAGGGGCGAAACTAGGCCCATAATGTTGGGTGGGCTGGAGATTAAGTTGGCTTCAGGGAAGAGTAGCAGGGTGGGCTGGAGTTGGGCTGGCTTCAGGGAAGACATGGGAAGAGTAGCCGAGTGGGCTGGAAATTGTAGAAATCAGCCTGGGCTAAAGCCCAGGCCAGCCCACACATAGTTTCGCTCCTGTCTCCCGGGCCCCTGTCTACTCGTGCATATTACTCGATTTTTTATCACCTGTATGGGCCAAGGAGCCTCTGACCTATATAGGGGATTAGCCCATTAATGGTTAAATTTTAAGAAAAAAAAGATGTGAAATACCATTTGATAAATAATAATATTTTTTATATAATTGATTATATATAGGATTAGATGACGTAAAAATTATATTTTTTAATCATTTTAATAAATTGTAAATATAAATAGAAAAAAATATGAGGGAAAATAGAGTAATTATATTAATGGATTTATTGATAAGGGTAAATAATTAACTCTTTGATTATGGTTTAGTTCAATATATAGAATAATTTACATAAGAATCTAGACCTTTATATATGGTTTAGTTTCTCTTATGAAAGTTAGTCTATTAAAGGGCTAACTCTCTATATAGACTAAAGACCTTGTGGTCCATACAAGTTTTAAATAGAAGACAGAAACCTGAGGGAGAAGACTGATATAACAGGCCGACCACGTAGCATGTCATATATGGTTTATGCCTTTATGGGATGAGATGAGATATACTATTTGATAAATAGTAATATTCTTTTATGTATTGATTAAATTTGGAATAAGATGATATAAAATCATATTTTAATTTTTCTAATAAATTTTAAATGTATATTTTGAAAAAGTATGGGGAGGAATAGTTATGTAATTTATATTAATGATTTGATTAATATATGATAAATAATTAATTTTTTTGATTAATATGATATAAATAATTAATGATTTTATTTGTACGGGATAAATAATATGTGCGTAACAACTTAGACTAACATGTTCACGGGATTATCTGTATTTAGTATCTCATTGGAAACATGTTAGTACAACTCAACAGCATGTTTTTCATTAGCAACATGTGAGTACAAGTCAGTATTCACCTATATATTTGAGTTATTTAATTCGGTAACAAGGAAAATGGACCTCGCATGATTCCGTCGTGTCTCTTTGTATTCTGTACCGATATTAATTATAATTACAATAAAATAAAAGCCATCGACAATCGCATTGAACATATTAATAAAGTAGCTCTTAAAAAGAATATATCTACGATACCTAATTACTTGAGGTGGACATTATAACACCCGCTATGTACACATTACTTGCGAACTCGAATAACAGTAAACTCAACCAATTGATATATCAATTCACCAAAATCAGCAGCCAAATATAAAAATCAACCAGGGCTTTTGTGATGCATATTGTACAAGTTTTTCTTGGGAATTAATATGCATGATTGTAATTTGTCATATCTCATTTCTGAAAACGTTGGATTTATATCAAGCTGGATAAAATATTTGCCGAAGGTCGAACTATCTAGTTCGTTTTTTTAGACTAGTATCTAGTTGATTCGATTCCAAAAAAACTGGGTTCGAATTAGAGCATCAATCCTTTGGGTTCATTTTGTATAGTGAAGACCGAGATTCACTCAACAAGGCATGTTCTTTTCCAAATCCGAACTTGACACGATCTTGGGTGAACGTGAAATTGTGAACACGATATCAGAAAGAGGTCGAAATGATATCATTGCATAGCCCACTTCCATGCTCCGCTAGAGACTATATATATATATATATATATAAATAAGAAATGATATGGTGGGCATCCAACATGGGCACCAGGATATATATATATATATATATATATATATATATGTGTGTATGTGGTTCAGCTGTACGCTTATATAAATATTGGGGTCTATCGCCTATGGGGTGCTGCACAAACTCCAATCTTAAAAGTAACCCCGTCCCTTTTGTAAACATTGTTGTAACTGGATTTTGTGTTTATATCGATTTTTTTCAATAGCAGACACAATTTCTTTCCTTTGGATTTGGGATTATGTCTTCTTTTTGCCGATAGGAGGACCTTTTATAGAGAAAAGAAAACGTGGAAAATAAAAAAACGAGGAAGCTGAAAAATCCCAAAAAAAAAGAAGAAATCTAGTGGTTACCCGTCTATGAACAAGCATAGTGTTGCATAATTGAACTGAGAAAATGATGAAGTTGATTGATATGTGGATTGAATGAAGACCCCAAGTATTTGTTCCCAATCAAACACATCTTTGACACGATGTGTCAAAGAGAAATCACTTTCAAAAACTTCTTTGACACGATGGAAAATGGTTTGTAATGGATTACAGTGGGCTCTTATAGCATATTGAATTAACTATATTAGTGGTTGTGTAAATGAAACTAATATTATTACAACGAAATATTGTTTTATTATAGAACCACAGCTGAATCACATTCCCCTGAGGTTTGTCATAGTTAAAGAAAACCATCAGAGTTTTATTTATAGCACAGATTACAAACTTTGGTTTGTATTTATCTTCCGTTATGGGTAAGAAAAATACAGGATGTTCATCAATTTAAAATATATTGGATTTATTCGTTATATTTCACTATCCTCATGGTACGCATATATAGCCGAGATCTTTGTCAATATGATAAATCCATAGGATGTAGTTGATTCAAACAAATAATATCAATGACATTATGTTAGAGAATACTTTTATTTACTAGAATTTTTGCATGCACCATGTTATAATTTAGATTGTCTCAGTTCTTGTAATCAAAGATCATTTAGTGAATAATATTTGCTATGCTATTTAGTTTTAGATTGTATCAGTCTTGTGATCAAAGATCAATATTTCTCTAAAATGAATACACCCCATAGTTTCATGCCTTGCTACAGAAGTGTCAGCTCTTGTGATCAAATCAAAGATCACTTAAATGTCAAGAATGCTAATAAAGGGAGTGCTTGTTTGTTGCACAGGTTACGTATCCAAACATGATGGAGTTCTTTGAGAATCTTGGGGTCGACATGGAGCTATCCGACATGTCATTCTCAGTGAGCTTAGATAAAGGCAGAGGATGTGAATGGGGAAGTAGGAATGGTTTGTCAGGTCTGTTTGCACAAAAGAAGAACGTATTGAATCCAAACTTTTGGAGAATGATCAGAGAAATTATTAGGTTCAAGGATGATGCAATGAAGTAAGTATTTGTTCGTGGCATGGAAACCATGCAACCGGCTTTCGATGTTAATTTTGTTTCTGTCGTGTGCTATGTGTTTGATAAAAGTTGCATGAGATTGATCCTTAAATACCCCTATCCTATGTTTGATCATGGGAGAAGTTTAAAAGGTTCTAGAGAATTAAACATGGGACACCGTGCAGTTGCCTGGAGGCAATAAGGTACATGTAGTATAATATTATATTGTTGGCTTGGTCTAACTATATCAAATAATCATTTTTGTAAGACGAGAACAGATGCAAAGCTGTACTTTTAGCCTATACCGATTTGTGCTTGCATATATCTTTCTCAGTAGCAAAACAAAAAGTATTTGTGTGTTTGGCAAACTTGTTCCAATAACGGAAGGTATGGCTTGTCTTTGGGCTAGGCCTCAAAGTCAATCTAGTAGGTTGCGGTGAAGTCAATGGGGGTAAACAAGCGTCAGTCATCACAGATATGCCTTCTATTATATGTAGTTGATGTCGTGTCTTCAAGAGATAACATCTAGTTTTTATATTGATCAACTCTTGGAGTTTATTTCATGGCAGATATCTTGAAAATCTTGACAACAATCCAGACATTGATCGGAATGAAACACTGGGACAATTTATTAAATCACATGGATACTCTGAGTTCTTCCAGAAGGCTTATCTTGTGAGAAGTCTTAAATATTGCACATATTGTGGCTCAATATTTTCCCTCATAACCTTTACTTAAACCAGCATACTTTCCTTGCAATTCTGCAGATTCCAATGTGTGGTTCAATTTGGTCATGTTCGTCAGAAGGAGTAATGAGCTTCTCCGCTTATTCAATACTTTCATTTTGTCGCAATCACCATCTTTTGCAGGCAAGTTTCATCTATTGTGTCATCTAACCAAAATATACCTTTTATAGTTTATATATATTTTAGTTTTTACTTATATCCTATGGTTGATTTGATCTGCAGCTCTTTGGTCGTCCTCAATGGCTTACGGTCAGGTTGCGATCACAAAATTATGTTAATAGGGTAAATTAAGTGTCTTGGACTTTTTAATTTGAGAGCTTATCATCATAAAAATTATGTATTTGTCTAAGTTTAGATTTTAAGCGTACCGAGTTGTATTGGAATCGAAACCAGGTCAAGAAAGTGTTGCAAAACAGAGGTTGTCAAATAAAAACCAATGCAGAAGTGTGTTCAGTCACAACAAATGATGAGGGTGAGTAGAGTTCTTGGTTCCCTTTTTAAGTTCAGTTTTGAACTCCTTTCTCCTAAAATCTGAATGTGACAAACTTAAGATGTGAGACCCCTAAATTTCCTGGAGTACAACTTACAAGAATGCTAGTGGTCATTATATGCATTAACGAAAACAATAATGATACCAATAAACAACCATTAATTTACACTAACAAAAGGAATAACAACAACTATATGAAAATTTATGTGGATTGAATTCGAGACATAAATGTCTCACTACCTCTATCACTATATATATCCCAAGAGTTCTCTCAGCCAAAGACGTAAAATTTCATATGACATAACTGTAAGTTTCGAATCAAAACTTTTTGGCAAATAAAGAGGCTAAGCTATTAGTGGCATTTCAAATCAGTTTTCATTTCAACCTGATTTTGATTTTGTAACTGGGCTTATATATGTTATTTATATGAATTTGTGGATGCTTGTTGTATAAGTTGGCTTACTATTGTAAAACTATATTTGACACTTCAATAGATTGAGCATGCTTTTGTGGATTTAATATTCTGCATATTTTGATTTTCTGAAATAAGACAAGACTAATGAGTGCTGTCAAGATTCAAAATCTGAGTGGAAAGGAATTTTCTGGACTGTTCTGACCCTGATGCTGTGGAGGAATAACAGTTGGTCTGACCTGATACGATGGGAAACCATTGTTCTAATTTTTCAGATAGCCCAAAGAAAATTTCAAATTCTGTCTGACCCTGATGTAGTGGGTGATAACCGTTGTTTGGACCTTGATATGATGTGAAACCATTGTTCTGAGATTTTCAGACCCTTTATTTGGTGGGTGAACAGATGTTCTGATATTTCCTCTTGGTGGGTTAATTCTAGAGGACTGATATGAATAGCCATGAGGAATTACATGATTTTCAGTACTCATTTCAATTCATTCTGTTTCTGAATGAATTATTCTTAAAGAAATAAGGTCAGTTTTATGTCTAAATTCTGTAATGTTTCTATTTTCAAATTAAATAGAAAATTCTTTTTCTTGTTTTATTTTCTACTACTTGCTAATGTTATTCTTATGAAATCGGGAATTACTCCACTCGATCATTTTATTCACCCCTTCCGAAAAATAATAGTGAAAATGAGATCAAAGAGTAGGAACAAACAGAAATTTTATGTCTGGTAGAAGTTGTGTCAGCAATTCCACGAAGTCTCAACTGCTATTTTAAGAAGTTCAGTTATTATTCACTTAAGCCTATTCTGATTGAAACTTTTAGTCCGCTGTTGTATTCGGTAACAAAATAGACTAGTTTTTCTAGAATTTCTGTACCTCAGAGGTTTAAACATTTTTGAAAATTTTATCATTGCTTTGAAGATGTCGTGTGTCAGCGGCTCTGAGCTTGGGAGATCGCATAAGAAGCAGCGGCTCCGAGCTTGTGAGACCGCATAAGAAGCCAAAATTATGTTCCTGAAAATGTAACAAAGAACTGTTTTTATTGATAGCCATTCCAATGAATTTATCTTAACTGTAAAGGAAGCTAAAAACAGGATTGCAGGTTGTGCTGTAACATGTAAGGATGGGACGGAAGAAATATTCGACGAGTGCATAATTGCTACACATGCTCCTGATGCCTTAAAAATGTTGGGGAATCAGGCGACATATGATGAGTTGAGAATTCTTGGTGCATTTCGATATGCCTACAGGTGCCTCTCTGTTTTTTTGTCCTGGATAAAGTAGTTTTATCAAGTTCCTTGTTTATTTCACTTGGTCCAGTTTCAACGTTGCCTTTGAGTTCAATATGATTAAGTATAGTTATATTATGTGCTAAAGAGTGAATGGCTGATCAACATGGACACAAAAGATGGTGGATAGTCTCCTTTCGAACTGAAAACATTTTCAAATATTTAGGTGAGTTTATTGAAGTTACAACCCTCTGCCATAGACCTAGACGCTATATAGGTTGTCTCTCTAATTCATATTCCAGGTTTCTATATTCAAATATTTCCGTCAACCTATGTTACACCTCTCTCTCTCAAAATTAAGACAATGGTTTTATGGAAATAAAAAAAATAGGTAATGTCAACTGCCATTATATTAACTCTGAAGGTTATACAGAACACTTATTTTGGAACAGGTTATATATGATGAAAAGAGTCTGTACATTTTTCCTCATATTGGACTTCTCATATTTCCTCATATTGGACTTCTCATTTTTCCTCATATTGGACTTTTTTCATTTTATTTTTCCCAGGAAATGGGTAGTAAGGTTCTGTTCTTGATTGCAGTGCTATAATTTTTTTTGGATTGTCACAATGCGAGACATGTTTTATTTCTTGCTGCAGCGATATTTTCCTTCATCGTGACAAAAGCTTAATGCCCAAAATTCCAGCAGCGTGGAGCGCATGGAATTTTTTGGGGACAATCAATGGCAAAGTTTGTCTTACATATTGGCTCAACATACTCCAGGTTTGTAGTTGAGCTTTGCCATCAGCATGAAACAAGGGATATACATTTTATTCATAAGAAACTTTTACTATAGTTGAGCCAACTGAGTTGTATGCTTGAAGATTATAAAATTCCTATATGTGGTAATTATTTTACTCTGTAAGTACAGAATATTGAAGAGACAGGGTTACCATTCCTCGTGACTCTGAATCCACCTCAAACGCCAGAACATACATTGCTTAAATGGTCAACCGGACATCCAATCCCATCAGTAGCTGCATCTACAGCTTCATCTGAGCTTAATTTAATCCAAGGAAAGAGGAAAATCTGGTTCTGCGGAGCTTATCAAGGTGTGTTGAATAAAAGTCACTGGTAGTTTGAGAATAGCAACGGAGAATATGAGTTGAATTTTCTTGTATTACTTTTGTTTCAGGATATGGCTTCCATGAGGATGGACTAAAGGTACTTATGCATATGATTTGTTGAAATCGTCGCACTTAGTGAATTAATTTTTGCCGTCATGATCCAACATGGGTAAGGTGCATGACTCATGGTGCTGTAAAGAGAACCTGCTCAAACATTAATCCATCAATTTATGGAAAATAAAACATAGTAAACCTGTGATTTCTGTTTTTGTCCCTCGATATTATACATTCGGAGAATGAAGGGCATGGAATATGTAGCTAAATCGTTCAACCCTACCAAAATACCCCCGAAAACTAGAAGGTCTTATTCTTTGTAAAAGACAAATAAAAATGGTTGGCCTTAGTTTAGGGGTTAATTAGTTTATTTTAACTTGTCTGCATAAACTTCAGTTTCCATTTTAGTGAAAGCACCTAAACATTTTTGAGCAGTAATTTCAACTCTTATCCTCACAGGCAGGTATACTAGCTGCAAATGGCTTGCTCAGAAGGAGTTGCAATGTGCAGAATAACCCCAAACAAATGGTACCATCTTGGCCAGAAGCAGGAGCTCGTCTTCTTGTAACTAGGTTTCTCGATCATTTTATTGCTACGGGCTGCCTTATGTGAGTTTCTAATGAAGAAAAGAAACTGTTTTTTATGTTTTTTCCTTGCTATTCATTTGAGAATTTGGAGATAGTGGGTTATATACAGATGGGAATATAATTCAGAATTCCGAGTTTCAACACTATAGAGTTGTTATCCTTCATTAGAATAGTCTTTGTCCGAGAGTAGGTGGTGGGAGTTACATAGATATCTTGTATCCGTTATATTGTGCTTCAAAGTTAAGTCTTGTACCATGTTTAAATGAACATCTAAATAATTTTATCGTCCATTGTTCATATCTCCTCCCACTTTGTTGCAAATTCCTCGGATTATCGTTACTGAATGTGTTCAATGACCTTAAACAAGTGTTTAGTACTTTGGTTGCTGATCTTAACCTCTATAATATGTTTTTTTGTTTACTTCTTGTGTCAAACATGCTTGTGTAATATCTCAATGACCTCAACAGTAGCTAACCATCTACATTCATCATGAGAAATATGTCGTCTTTTTTAGTTTAGCTTCTTGCTTTTGTAGTTTTTCTTTGTTCACCATTTTTGATAATAACTGCATTTATAAACCATTACTGACAAACTTTGGGTGCTATAGATTATTGGAAGATGGTGGTACAATATTTACCTTTGAAGGCACCAGGAAAATTAGCGTCTTAAAAGTTTCCATCAGAGTTCATACTCCCCTGTTTTATTGGAAGGTAAAAATTTGGATACCCTTAATCCAACCTTATACTTGACATTGCTACAACTCATGTTCTACTATATTAACTGAAGTTCACTATTGTTTTACTTACTGCTGAAAGTTTATCTTCTTACCATTTGGTGTGTTGGATGAGATTCAACATCTTTGGATTATCCCGAGTTAGCTCAAGTTTTACAATAATTGAGTTAAAGAATAACAATGTTATCTTTATCTTCAACTTATCGTCCATGTTCATCGACGAATTCCATGAACAAACTGGTGCTGAGGACATGATGGGAGTATCTATCCAATAAAATTTAATCTGTAACACAAGTTAAGTGGAAGATTTAAAATGCAAGTAGACGAAAACTAGAACGGACTCAAATGGAATCTATTATGTATTCTATTTCTTGTACATATACAGGTTGCAACTGAAGCAGATTTAGGCCTTGCTGATGCCTATATTAATGGAGATTTTTCTTTTGTTGACAAGAATGAAGGTCTGCTCAAACTTTTCATGGTAAGAAAATGGAGCTTTGTATCATTTGATCCTGATGTGAATGGATCACACACTTGGAGTGAATTCAAGGATATATGTGGATTCTATAACTTTTCATCTATAAATTGGAGCAAATGCAAATTTATAGTGCACTAGAGGTATATGATCTAAACGCAGTGGTGTGCCTTGCACATGTTGGATGAGATTTCTTTCTATAGCTGTCCAACTCTCAAATATAATCTGATTTCTGAAAATCATGCAATAATTTCCTCCCAACCAGTTTTCTGGTTTGACCTACACAAAATTTGGGTTGGTTTACTAGCTGTATGACACTAGTCTATTGTGCCTGAATTATCACACTACAATTGATTTTATCTAACATTTGAATCCACATTCAGATTTCTGAAACCTCATCTACTTAAACTGATACTTAAAAAAATATCTAGCATAAACACTTAATCTCTAACAGGTCTCAATCTTTACAATCACTCATTTAATTCATATTTATGCATCCCACACTGTAATAAATGTCTTTCTCAATGTTTACCATGTAGATTTTTGTTGCCAACAGAGATTTGAGCACTGCCTCAAGGTCGAACAATAGAAGGTGAGGACTAGTGAAATATTTCCCACCAAGCTCATGTGAAAGTATAACTTATATGTGTCTAGGGGATGGCGGACACCGCTGCTTTTCACTTCTGCTGTGGCATCTGCAAAATATTTCTATCAACATGTTTCAAGGCAGAATACACTAACACAAGCACGCAAAAACATCTCAAGGCACTATGACTTGGTCAGTATACAAAATGATCAACACGAGAGTTCAGATACTGTATTTTTTAGTATATGTATCTTGCACAGTTGAACATTTCTGTTTAACCTTGATATATTGGCCGTTATAAGATGATTATGTCATAGTTTATGAGCATGATATTTGCTATTTCAGAGCAATGAACTATTCTCTCTGTTCTTGGACGATTCAATGACATACTCCTGCGCAATTTTTAAGGTTAGAGATGATGTTGTAAAGTTTCTATTTAGTAATTTTAAGTAAACCACGCCGTTATTTTCTTATGAAGACTCAATGTGAAGACTTGAAGATTGCACAGCTAAGGAAAATATCTCTTATGATTGAAAAGGTCAGTCCATTTTTCTAAATAAATGATGCATCAGTCCAGTATCACCATGAGGATTTTCTCCAGAAGCTGATTATTTTTTTTAATTTAAAGGCAAAAATTAGCAAGGAACATCACATTCTAGAAATTGGTAGCGGTTGGGGTAGTTTAGCTATTGAGGCTGTTAAACGAACTGGATGTAAATATACGGGCATCACTCTATCAGAAGAGCAACTGCAGTATGCTGAACATAAAGTAAAGGAAGCTGGTCTACAGGTACGTGTACGATTTTGATTTGTTGTAGTTAAAATGTTCACAGATCTGTTTCGAGAAATTCTTTACATTTTGTTGGATGGAGTATTGGATATAGAAACCAGCTAGCGACATGGATGCCTTTAAAATGAATAAGTGCAATTTTTGTGCTTTTACATTTAACCCTGAGTAGATATTTTATTTAGTAGTGGATTCTTATTTTGGGATCAATCTATGCGACTGTTGCTAAATACCAACAACAGAAACTATGACAGAGGTTTCAAGATTAAATCTAGTCTATAGTTTAAGAGAATTCTAATTTCAGGATCGCATAAACTTTCTTCTTTGTGACTACCGCCAACTGCCTGATGACAAGTACGACAGGATAATATCATGGTGAGCTTCTGTTGCTTGAACTACGTTGCATGGATTTGGCACCAAATTTAAGAATATTAACACTACCGGGTTCGGATTCTTAAGTGGCATTGAAGAAATAGGGTATATATACTGATGATTTTGCAGTGAGATGTTGGAAGCTGTAGGACATGAGTTTGTGGAAGATTACTTCAAAAGCTGTGAATCTGTTTTGGCAGAAAATGGTCTTTTGGTTCTACAGGTAAGCAATGAAATGATTATTCACCTGCAACTTCATAATCATCAGTTACCTCTTCTAAATCGCATTGTTTTAACAATTACTTTCCAGGCATCTCTTTAAATCTATTATCTCCTTTTCGATCTCCAAGTTTCACATTGAATAGGATTAAACAATGTAAATCCCCAGGGAATTTAGCCACAGTTGATTTAATCAACTTTTTTGTAACATGACAATGACAAATGTCCTCATCTTGAGATATCTCCTTCTCATAGCCCAAAATTCAGGGCCATCTATCATAACCGTGTGAATAAGTCAATTACATCTGAATTTTTAACATTAGATATGGTCAATTTTTTTCGCAGTTCATATCAATTCCTGATGAGAGGTACAACGAGTACAGGAACAGCTCAGATTTCATCAAAGAATACATATTCCCTGGTGGATGCCTCCCTTCACTTAGTCGAGTAACATCAGCCATGGCTGCTGCTTCTAGACTTTGGTATAACTTATCTATACTTTTTAACTGTGGGTTTTAAGCAGTTATCTTGAAACACAATGCAAAAACTAAAGAAGAATTGTTCTGTTGCAGCGTGCAGCACCTGGAAGACATAGGAATCCACTATTATCAAACTCTAAGATGTTGGAGGGAAAATTTCTTGAACAAGCAAAGGTAAAAGAAAGGCAACTGTTCAGTGTAAATTTGGACCTCAAAGATGTTAATGGAAACTTGGCTGTTAAGATATTTGAAGTCTGAAATATTAACTAGAAAAGTCAGCTACATCATACATGTTTTTTCAGAGCTTCCTGTCGACATTTAGCATGCTTGAACCATCTGAAATATTCAATCCTAGTTTAATTTACTCCAACCTTATCTCTGATATGCCACCAATTATTATTTTGCTTAATTTGTGCGCGTTCGTCCAGCTTAACGGTCTCCTATAAATTTTCCTAATATGTTATCTTTCCATAACCAATATTAATTGTCATGTAGCATGCTGAAGAACTAATTACAATTTTAAAGATATTTTGTAGCTTCAGATAGTGCAATCTTGATAAGGCTTTTGTTGATTGTTTGAATGTGATTTCTAGTCAAATTCTTGCACTGGGCTTCGATGAAAAGTTCATCCGAACATGGGAATATTATTTCGACTATTGTGCTGCTGGATTCAAAACATGCACTCTTGGAACTTATCAGGTATGCCCTTAGATTCATAAAGAAAACACTGACGCTCAAGAGATTTCATCCATCAGTTCGCATAAAGCATAACAAGAAACACTTTGATTAAGAGAGGTGACTGTCGATCCCCTCCTGATTGAGTTCGCTCCAAATGTAAACAAGATATTTTAAAAACACAAGTACCTTTGATGAACTTACAAGATTTACATTTCGCAGATTGTACTTAGTAGGCCTGGGAATGTGGCTGCATTTGGTGATCCATACCAGAGTGTCACTTCGGTGTATGGACTGTAATCTATGAGGTCTTAGGAGTGTTTCAACGCCAGGGAAACGAACGTAAGATGACAAACATTGGTACAACATTATATGGATGAGCTTCCGTTGATTCTTTGAGCATTCATTGTTTTCTTGAAGAGGTTGCATGGAAGTGGAATGATGATAATTAATCAAATCTTCTCCCTCAAGTTATATGCTGCTTTTTTTCTTTTTTATGTAGTGTATTATCTTCGGTCACATATGCATGTAAAGTAAATGCGCTTTTAAAACTTATTTAGAAGTAACTAAATGAGTTGATCTAGATTTTGATTGAGGAGCATCTTTATTTGGGTGTTAAATTACATTGTCATGTCTCTTTGAGATTAATCTTATCATTGTTTTTACCTTCGCCTAAGTTCCAACAGAAATAATATTATCCATTAACATCTGACGTAAAATTTATTGATCCACCTAAATAATTAGATCAAGAGGTGCATCATCAGTAGTTGATGCTTTGCACGAATGCTCCCAGTCACGCATTTCATCTCTACTCTCACACATGTACACTTAACCCAACAATCCCCCTCCTCCAAGAAGTATAGAAATATGCTTATTGGAACACTCAAATCCTTGACCTCGTCATGCTACAAATTGTTAGGTTCTTCGGCTCATCACTAAGCCAAATGTTATAACTTTTGCAAAATTACACTTTTATTTCCTTAAAATTGTAATTGTGGTAGAACATAGTGTACTCATTGGGTGCAATGGTCAGATTATCAGAATTATGAGTTCGAGAGTGTGTATGTATAATAGTGCTGTCTCATTTGCCATTAACCAGTCTTACCATTTCCTCACTGTCGACCTTGTCCCATTCGAAGATAATATTATCAATTAAAATTTGTCATGATTCTTTTACGGTCCACCTAACAACCAGATCAACCCACGCAACATCAAAAATTTGACGCATGAGATCTTCCTATGAGGTCATGACTACTCTTACTCATGCAAGTTTAACTAAAAAATGAGTACTCACATTTAGTGATTATGAGTTAATCCATTCTTGAATTTAGATCACCGTGATCATTTGACTGAAAGTCGCATAGTATGCCCTCTTACTATTGTTTTCATATTTGTTCATTCTCATTGTATACATAAGAAGGTTTAATATGTCCACATTATAATAATACATTTGATGTAACCGAATTTTTTCTCAGCTTATGAGCTGCCACCAGGTTGGGAGGTCATTCCTTGAGAATTACATGAATTGAGTGAGTTGTGATAAGTCACTTACAACAGGTGCAGGATCCCTCCGATATCTAAGTCGGGTCGGGTGATCGGAGTAGAGAGTAGAAATGTATGTAAAGAATGAGTTTGTGAATGTCCATAAAGCGAAACATACCTGGGATTTTATAGAGGGGCTGAGTGGCTGTTGCAGGCACGTTTTCCAGTTAATGATTGCGTTTGAGCGAGTCTTACGCCTGAAGTGGTACTTGAGTTGATGGAGTGGTGGTCCAATCTGCTGACAGAACAGAGCATGCCCGATCTGCTGACAGTACGGAGCTTACCCGGCCTGTTGACAGTGCTAAGCTCACGCGAACTGCTTATAGAACGGGGAGTCCCGATCTTCTAAAATAATAGAACGGTCTGATTTGTTGTTTCCGTTTGTTTGCAATTGTATAAACATGCATACCACTTTTCTTTTCTATTCTTTTCCTGCATATAAATACCTGATCGATTGATCTTTTGATGGTTATTGTTACTAGGAATTCTTTATTTAATTCGAACTCTAAATTCTGATATGATATCAGAGGTATCTGTCGAACTCTAATTCTGCTATGGCGAGAGGAAATCAACCTCAAGTCCAAGTTCAAACCTCGAATACGAGTAATTCAACTGGGAGAATGTTCTTTGAAGATCTAAGTAGTCCCTTCTACTTACACAGTGGAGATCATCCCGGGTTGGTTCTCGTCTCCAATCCTCTCACAGGAAACAACTACAACAGATAGAGTAGATCGATATCCACAGCTTTGACCATCAAGAATAAACTGTCGTTTGTTGATGGATCGTAGCTACACCCCAAATTGGATGATCTACTGTGTGAAGCTTGGGTGCGATGCAATGACATGGTTATCTCATGGATTTGGAATTTTTGAGTCGCGATGTTGCTGATAGTGTGTTGTACATTTCTACGGAGTATGAGATTTTGAGTAATTTGAGAGATCAGTTTAATTAGAGCAATGCTCCGAGAAATTTTCAGATAAGAAACTACTAGCTGAATTGCGCAAATTGTATGGACATTAACTCTTACTCTACTAGGATGAGGATGCTATGGGATAAGTTAAAGTATTACCAACCGATCTCTATATGTCGATGCGGTTCAATGAGAGAATGGATGGATTATCGCGACCAGGAGTGTGTGATGCAGTTTCTCATGGGATTGAATGAGTCTTATGCGCAAATTAGGGCGCAAATTTTGTTGATGGATCCACGGGAGTTGTGATTTTTGAATTTCGGGTTTGAGGATTTTTGGTCAAATCTGGTTGGTGATTTTCAGATGTGACGTAGAGCTGATCAGCTTCGAGTCGTTGGTCGCTATCGGGTGAAATCTGCGTCGAGTATGGAGGAGTTTTGATTTGTTTTATATCGGGAGCTGATTTCTGGAAGAATTCAGATTTGAGGTTGTTTCGCTGAGGGAAAATAGGCCAGTGGAGTTTCTGCGCGAGAGTTGACGAAATTCAGATGTGAGTAGTCAGATTTGACGATAGCGAGTGGGATCTGTTTCAGATGTGAGGCAGTGTGACGTTGTTTTGATTAGTGGTGCATTAGCGGTAGCACTGAGACCAGATTTGAGTTAGCGCTGGAATCAGATTCGAGGGACTTGTGCCTTAGCGCTAGGATCTGATAGCGCTAGGATCTGATGCTGGGATCTGAATATGTCGGTGTTGACTTTCACTGTAGACTTTGACTCGAGGATTTAAATGCAAGTGTTGATTAACACTTAGCGTATTTTGAACCCGATATTTCCTTATCGTCTTCCCCGTTCACCTCGAAACCCTTACTATTCATTCGAACCCTTCTCCTTTATATTACCGTCGACTTCCGCCATTGTTTGGAGCAAGACTGGTGGCGCTGGGTTCGCCTTGCCTAGGTCTTTTGATTAATACTAGTCTGGACTTGTAAATCGACGCGAAGGAGGAGCGCGAAGAAGATGTGTTGTTCGAAGATTTTCGCAAAGTTGACCCGAGAGTTCTTCAGTTCTACTGAGCTTATGGGTAAGCAATTTCGACTAGTTTAAGCATGATTTTAGCTAGTTGAGCCTGTTTAGAATGGTCGAACCAGATTTGAGTTCTTGACCGTAGGCAGTGAGTTTTAGGAGTTTGGATTTGAGCTAAGTTATGAGATGCCTTGGCAGATTTGAGCTCCCAGGCAGTTCCTGCTGTGTTTTCCGAGACCAGCGAGGAAGCAGATTTTGAGCAGGCTGAGGTTTCCCTGCCCTGGTGAGATCTGGTTGAGGTATTTGCTAGGATCTGAGGTACGAATTGAGCTTCTGTTAACATCTTTGGGCATAAGCGTGTTAGTATTTTGAGGCATGAACTGTGTTCTGTGAATTCTATGAATTACATGAACAGATTTGGCTCCCTGAATGATTATTCTGTTCTGCTTTATGTGAGTTATGCATGCTTAAATCAGATTTGAATTTAATGGCATTCATGCATACATCTTGAACCTGAGATTTGATTGATTACCGAATTGAGCCATATTGTGACCGGCCGGCAGATGTGTCGCGCCTGAAAGGCACAATGCTATCATCGAGTGGTGACCGACTGATTCGTCGTGTCTGAATACCACCGAGCTGTGATGGTTAATTGTGAGACCTGATTTTGTATAAAGGATTAATTGTGGAAATTAATCGATTGATTAAGAGATTATGTGGGTTTGATCTCTGTTTTGAAGTTTGAGTTGCTTTTTCGGGTCGATTTCACTCCTTAGAACAATTCTGGAGATTTTCGATTTGTTTTTGAGTTTTGAGGTACCTGCTGGTAACAGCTCTGATGACGTCATGCATTAGTTGGGTTTCGAAGCTGCCGACGTAAGCATTGCTGTTGGCAGCTTAGCGCGTTTTTGTATCACGGGGGAGTGATACGTTGTCGTTTTGATGTGTGCATGGGCTGTCAGCAGTTGGTTGTTAGCGTAGCGTTGTGCGAAGAGTTGGTGATAGCAACGCTGACGTGGATTCAGCAGAAGCGCGCTATAGGATATCGAAACGATGGCGTTTTGGTGAAGTAGCAGCTGGGTGAGATCTGTTAGCAGCTGGTTCCTGTAGCTTAAGAAGAAATCTGGTTCAGGGTCCTCTGGTTCAGGCAGTTCGAGTAGCAGTGGATCTCGGACTGAGTTTTGTGGCTTTTGTGGTGGAAAGCATCCTTCCACGCAGTGTGTTGGTGTGCAGGGTTCCTGCAACCTTTGTGGTCAGTACGGGCATTTTGCGAGAGTGTGTCCGTCAGCTGGATCACAGCAGACCGCGGCCCAGCCTCAGGGTCGTGGGGGTCAGTCTAGGGGCCGTTCTCAGCAGTTTCAGCAGCCCCGTTTTGGTGAGACTCAGATTAGGCCGTTTCAGCAGCCTGGCCCTTCGCGTTTTGGGCAACCGTCGCAGCCTTTCTTTTCAGGACCCCAGCATGCTCAAGTCAACGCCTTCACAAGAGAGCAGGCTGAGGAAACACCTAGCCGGGTGATTGGAGGTACATATCTTGTCTTTGACTTTCCTGCTCGTGTGTTGTTTGACACCGGTGCCTCGCATTCGTTTATTTCTGACTCATTTGTTGTTGAGCATGGTTTGTGTACTGTCCCTTTGAGCGATGTTGTTTCTGTTTCTACCCCCGGTGGTGTGAACCTGTTCTCGCAAGAGATTCTGTTAGATGGTGTGTTGCGGTTTGGTGAGCATGCCTTGTTAGCGAATTTGATTCGTCTGATGCTATGGGATTTCGACTGCGTAGTTGGGATGGATGTGCTGTCCAACTACAGAGCCTCCGTGGACTGTTTCCATGGGATTGTACGCTTTAGGCCTTTGTCTGGCGAGAAGTGGGACTTCTACGGCCAGGACTCTAGATTGAAGATTCCGTTGGTTTCCGCAATGGAAATGTTTAGTTTGCTGTCTTTGGGAAATGCTGGCTTTATGATCTATGCTGTGGATGCGTCTTCTTCTTCAGGTGTTCAGCTTAGTGACGTTCCTGTGGTGCGACACTTTCCCGACGTTTTTCCGGAGGAGATTCCTGGTTTTCCCCCGAGGCGGGAGGTAGACTTCAGCATAGATTTGGCGCCTGGCACAGCTCCGATTTCTCGTGCCCC